>JACXGJ010006170.1:0-35612 GCA_016801105.1 Esox niger
ACAACCAAAGAATGTCTGCACAAACTGTCATCATTGTCTCAGGAAAACTCATCTGCATGCTTGTCGTCCTTACCGGAATCATGACCAGACTGCAGTTCAATTTTGCAACTGACTTTAGTGTGCCACGGGCACACTGGAAAAGGTTGTTCTTCACGCATCGGTTTCAACTGTACCGGGTAGATGGCAGACAGTGTGTATGGGTGAAAGCAAAAAAATATGTCCCAATTCTTCAATGGCCTGTACAGTCAGGAAACATGCCACCCACTGAGCATGTTTGGGATACTATGGACTGAAGTGTAAAACATTGTGTTCTACTAACCACAACTTTGCACAGCCATTGAGGAGAAGTAGAAAAACATTCCACAGGCCACAATCAACAGAACGATGAGTCAAATCAAAAAAGCAGATGTGTCACGCTGCATAAGGCCACAACAGATACTGACTGGTTTTCTGATCCTCAGCCTTACCTTTTATCAAGTATCTGTGACAAACATAAGTATAGGTTTGTTCCATGTTGTGCTTTTGTTTAGTATACATTGTTTTAACTCAAAATAACTTTGATAAACCACAAAGCAAATTATTTACTTTTCCATATGAATTTGAGCAAGAAACGCAGTCTCAGACCTTATATTTCAGACCTTTTATAAGTTTGATCAGTGATGCATTGTCACTACAGTGCTTACACAACAATGTCCAATGTAGGGTTGTATCACATCCCAAATTAGACAAATCTGAAATTACTAGTGTTCCTTCAGATATCACCTTATTGTTGTTGCCGATTAGTAGCCTACATGATGCATTGCAATTCACATTACTTCCTCAGTGTGACTCATTTAAGAGAGTAATGAGGACTACCAAAAAAGTTAAAATTTGTTATTTTTATTGAAAAAAATTATAAATGCAATATTTTCCGATACATTTGAATGAGTATGTAATTGTGTAAAAACCCAATAAAAGTGCATAAGTTTGCTAAATATATTCATGTGTGCACACAGGCCAGAAGCTTGTCTGTAGGCAGGAAAACCAACATAAGATTTAAAATGTCTATTTCTAAACTATATGACAGTTTACCATAAACACCAAGAGGAAAGTATGATATGGTCACAAGACACATTTTCCAACCATGCTATACCAAACTCTCCATGAGGCAAGATAACATATGGTAATAAAGTGAGTTTGTTCTGGTGGGAAAGACTCTGAGGTAACAATTTATAGAAAATATTTGAAAATATCCAAAAGGCTAAGCTACTGCCAGAGTAACAATATAAGCCCGGTACTCTCTTGAGTCTTCACATATTCGTCTTACTTGAAAGCAGATTTGAGTCAGAGGTGGGAGGAGGGAGTGGGACCTCTACTACCAATGCCATCACTCAACACCATGGCAGGCATGGGGGAGGAGGGCACGTTTGAGCCAAACCCCCCAACATGCACCCTGCCAAAACCGTGCAGGGAGGGGCTCACAGGTCTAATCCCAAACATGTTTTTTCAATAACTCCAAGAGGCAGGCTTCTGACAGCAAGTCCATCAAGCAACTCATAGACTCACTGCAATATATGTAACAAAATACCCATGGCTTGTGAAAAGTGAATTGTGAACCATAATCTTTGGATTGAGGCAACATGTAATAATTTCAAGTAAGCTTTACATCTGCTGGAAGTAGTGAAGCTCTGTTAAGACAAGAACAATACACTCAATACATTATAACTATGAGACATTTTACAACTAAATTGATTAACATAAGGTTTCCCAGTGGGTAAACCCAGATAAATTATGTATGCGAATGCTCAGTAAATAGCAAAATTGTGTTTTTAGAATCCACAGTAATGCAGTATTCATAAAATTCAAAATAGTTTTAAAATAATAATAAATAAATGTGTCAATAATTTGGCCCACAGCTCACCATTAAAATCCATGGCTTTTATTGAGATTCTGTGTGATGTCTAGAAATTGAATGCTTTTGGTCAGTGCATCATAAAAACAAAAATGTGTTTGCAAATGACTTGGTTAAATGAAGCATCTTAATAAAAAGGTAAAAATACTAAGGTTTTAGGTTATAAGGGGTCCAAATGACAAAGAGATCCTTCACTGATGTCAGCTTTTTTTATCTGCAGAACAAGGAGCTGTTTGATCCACATGTGTACATATTTAACCATATTGTATAACTTATTAATTTCATTCAACAGTTGAACAGGATCTTTGCATTGATTTCACAGCCACAGCAGGTCTCTTGAAATTCTATATAGACTTTCCAGCTGCCCTTCCAAATGATCCGAAACGTCGAGGCTCGAGATGAAGGTATGGAAAATAGTAATCGCTCCTCAAATCCCTATATTGTGCTCCTGTTATGTTGAGCTGTGTTACCTCATGGCGAAAATGATCCAAGACATGGTTTAATCGAGACTAGTGGACCTTTATGCCGTGATTGGCTTTCAAAACTTGGGGATAAGCTACAGTATAGGGGAACGTTTTTTTCTCCTGACAGATATTTACAGACTGGGTAGAAACAGGGGTGTAGGAACAATAAAAGCAGGATTGGAACAAGTGCATGGCATGAATTTATTGCCTGACTGGGAGTCTTTACAATTGTGCATCTGACTGATCCGACTGCCTACCCACCTCATGACGACCCTGCTTAATGAGACGTGGTCATGCAGATGTTCATGTCTGCTCTGTTAAATATAGCATTATCATATTATCCATTAAAAGAAACTCATATGACTCGGTAAATGCTGGTCAAGCACAGCAATTTCTATCAATATCCCTGCAGGAGGGCAGCTCCCGCTCAGCCCAGTAAAAGCTCCTCTGTGTCTTGGTCCCTCAAAGGTTGAACTAGCTTCCACCTGAACAGAGCGAGACTATTGCACTGGGGCACCGACCTCCAGTCTGACAGTTTTCCAACACCGAAGAAATCTGTACACCTCTCCAAGCCATCTGAAATCTTCAAAGGAAAAATGTCGTAAGGCCAGTCACTCCCTACCATACACCCGTAATGTGAAAACACCAAGGCTAAATCTGGACAGAAATGAGCCCCTCTGGCACAGAGTGAGTCCTAAGGAATTGTACTAAAGATTATTATTAAGATATTTTGTGATGACTCCTAAATTGATTTGTTTCTTGAGTTTTTACCCAAAACATTACTACTTTATTTTTCTCTGTCTGACAGCTCTAATCTATCATTATCTAGGTTATCAAAATGTCCACATACTTTACCATCTATAGCACAACATGCTACTGCAGTTTCTGATGTTACAGTAGATTAGATTTTAGTCAGAACTATACCCACTCTAGAGCTTTTTGTGCATCTCATCATTATTACAGTTGATTTGCTTCATGACAAGAAATCTGGACACAACAAAAGCACCCTCTGAATGTAGGTAACACCCAATCCAGTTCATTATCTATGCTGATTCCCTGCACTAGTTTACTATAATCAGAGGCCAACAGATACCTTGCCTTTTAAATATCGTCCTTTTTAAATGTCGTCAGAAACGCTGAATCTGAATTTATAATATTAACCCTTTCTTGTTTGAATATAATTTTATTACAGAAGCAGGGATTGTTATCATTTGTTATATATATCAATATTACAAATATTAAGAATTTGCTGAGTCTTCACAATTAACATGAACATTGAAAACTGGTGTCTTTATTCCACAAGAATGAAAAGACTTTGGTGTGTACCATTACACCTTAGTGATCAACATCCCTGTCTGATCACGACAGAACACCAGCTAATCAAATAAAACATGTCTGATCACTGGAAATCATGTCATGATGCTCTGCATACCAGAGAACGAGACAGATAGGCCTATTCCGGCCGGACAGGAATAGAGGTCCTTTGTCTGAATGTCTGCATACTGACAGGGAGCAGAACAGAGCAACCCACCGTGGCTAGCCAGCCAGCGAGAGCAGGGGAGAACCAGTGTGTCAGTGTGCCTCCCTAGACAGAGGTAAAAGATGAGCCATGCTGGGCCAATTACTACCGATGGGGGCTGAAATCGGTCAGATCTGCTGCAACTAACATAAAGGCTAGGAGGCTCAATCCCCACAGAGAAGGGAGGCAACATGCTGCTAATATGACTTCTCGAGAGGCAGAAGGGACAAAAAGGAAAGCAAAAAAGGAAGAGAAAAAAGAAAATGCAGAAGTCACGTGGGTCCAGAGCCACTGATAGATGGGATGTACTGCACAGCACTGTTCAGGTGGGAAAGGATTCCCTTTGTAATGCAGATGACAACGCAATCAGCCTCTCTTTGTCTCCACCAATGGGCTCTACTCCCGGGGACATTGAGAGCTGGACACTAATCCGCAGAGCTTGTGTTATGTGGCTCCGTTCAGAGAGGCAGTGGCACAGTACCTGGGGTGCGTACGGTCGAGGGCTTTGAGAGGAGGTCTGACCTCTCTCAGGGTATATTGCTCCTCCTAGCTTGGGATTTGGCTTGATGTCAGCTGCATTTACTGTTTGAGCTTGATTAATTGTTATAGAATAGATACATGTATGCTGTCTAATATGCATGACGCAGGAAACAAAAATGGTAGAGATGTGACACATTGGGGGTTTGCATTTTGTAAATAAAATTATTTTATATGAAATAAACTGTGAGTTTGATCATTTACAGTCTCATTGCTTAGGGGATTCCCCAGAGCAATTTTTATGTGAAAGGACTGAACAATGTAATTCTGGGGATTTTTTTAAACTACATAAATTATTCTATATTGATGCTGACACCATGGAACATGTAATGTCCAATATTTTGCCAATATTTTGGCAAAAGCTATGTTAAAATAAATATAACATATGGCATGATACATAATAATATGGGCAGCATACTGGGTGACCTAGGGGTTAGAACAGCCTAGCAGTCAGAACAGCCCATAAGACAGAGCACCATTACAACCAACATTGCAAGATCATAACCTGTCAAGGTGAACAAATCTACCATACTGTGTTGAGCAAGACAATTTTCAATATTTGCCCCAGGGTCGCTGATCCCCTTCCTATTTAATCTGGTTAAATTGGGACTTGGGAGGTGGTGAGGTCCTACCTTAATTGGCTCTCAAAAGCAATCATAATGGAACCAAGAGCCAGGAGCTTTTGCCACTGATAAATACAAAAATGAAGACAAAGTGAAAATGTTATTTTAAATTAAATACAAATATGAAACAGAAAGTTATTGATTGCATACGTTTTCAATAATTGATAACGTAAGTACTAATTGCTATGAAACACCTTTATGAGCTCTAGTTTGCCTTTAAAATCACATATGTATGTAGGTGGTGGCATGGTGGTGGCAGCAGCATCACACTATGGGGATGCTTCTCAGCATGAGGGCCTGGAAAGCTTGTGAAGAAACAGGGCAAAATGGCTGCCTCAAAGTATAGAGAAATTCTGGAAGAAAATCTGCTGAAGTCTGCAAGACACTTGGGACTTCCAGCAGGAAAATGACCGCAAAACATTCTGACTTTAATCCAACTGTGAGTCGTGAAAAAAGTTATTATTCAAAGGTCCGCATCCATTTTGAAGGAGCTTGAGCAATTTCGCAAAGAAGAATGAGCAAGTTAATTGTGACCTGATGTGCAGGGCTGATAGAAAATATCCAAATCAGCTCATATATTAATTAAAAGGGGTGAATACTTATGCAATTAATACTTTTCTGTTTGGTATATTAATTAATTTAGAATTATTTGTAGATTAAATTTTTAACTTGAATATTATGACATAAACTTGAATAAATGGTGTAAACATCCAAGGGGGAGTAAATACCTTTTGAGAGCAAAACAATACTGCTGTTGAATGCAAACAAAGAGGAAGAAATGGGCTAGTCTGAAATATTTCTAGAAGCACCGAATTGCCCAATGAATAAGATAATATATTGCCCATGAGCTTGTACCAAAAGCTTTCAGTCAAGAAACATTGATTACTAAAACAGTGTTGCAAAATATAGTTAAGATATTTTGGAAGCTGTACCTAAACAGTTATCACATTAAATGTAGCGTAGCATACGTAGCGTAGCATATTGTAAGTGGAAATTAGGTATTCTCAGTGTTTCAAGTAGGACAAATTAGTGGGTTTGCATATAATCCCTAATCACTTAGCTTAGTCCAGTGGTGTAATGGGGCTACACACCAAAAACCCACTTTTATAATAACTCATTGCATATACTCCCTTTTTAATCCCAAGTGATATGTATAAAATAAGTTAAGGGGAATGCCATGGAAATCAGTAAATTGGAAAGGCACAGAGAACAATATGCCATCATTCAATGAGAAACACTCACTGAATATTCAAATGTTTAGCTTACTGTGTTGACAAAGCCTATGGTCTTTGTCAGCCATTAGTGGCCTAAAAACTTCTCATATAACTTCTCTCATATTATAACAAGCCAATGTTGTTCACATATGAATGCCAATCACTTTATGAGACCCTCCTGCTTGCTAGTGATGGGCATTCCAAGTCTTTTTAGTGGGGTCTTCATTTACCCTTCGGTCGCCTGCTCTTCATTCACCCTTCGTTCACCTGCTCATTTGGCTCAGGAACAGATCTTGCATTAAAATGCTTAAAATTAACCCAGGAACAATGAAAATAGTGAACATTTTCAATGTAAATGCGAAAAAGTTGGCTCGAGGTATACAATAGCATGAAAGCACGTTTAAATAGGTTACACCTAACCGCCCAAATTATTAGCTTGTCTGTATTTTTATGTTACCCTATTGGAAAAATGCATTTGGAAAACAAAAACACTCTCCAGACAATTTATTGATGCTGCAATTTTGTCCTGCAAAACATACATACAATACCTTTAATTATTCCACCACAGTTATATAAGGATACGTTTGGCACAACCTCACAGATTTTGTGTATTATAAATATCAGTCAAATGACCAATTATTGATTACTAAGTATAGACACAAATCTATGAGTCACCCAGCTTTGTAGTAATAAAAAAAGATGTATCTCCTTGACTTAGTTAAGAACTGGTTGCTGTCCATGGATGCATCCAGCACTTGCATAAGCAAATCACTATACATCATAATTTATTTAATCTCCAAACTTCAAGCAGGGAAATAAAAATTAATGAAATCATTTGGCTGATGTAGATTACAGAAATCAAGAAACGTTACCGTAGGCGAAATCATTGTCACTATGTTCATTATTTTGACCCAACAAAAAACAGACATTAATTACTAGTGATGAAAGTGCACTTAAATTGTAGCTCTTACTGACTGGTTGTTGCTTTTTTCTTGATGTATAATCTTCCATCCACGACATTAAACCTGAATCTGGGATGGAAGTACCCCTTTAAGTATGACCCATAACACAAAGCAAAAGCTACAGTGGAGTAGCTAAAGAATAAAAGGTATATGTTCTTTTTGACCCAAACCTACTAAATGTGCAGAATGATTTTTGCTGTAAATCAATTCTCCCCAAACAACTTAACAGAGGTTAAATTGTTTTGTATTAAAGGGTGGTAAAATAGTATTTGAGTTTTGTATATTTAAAATATTGCATTTCACCATCTTGACAAAAACATTTGTAGAGTATGGAGTATGGGGTATTAATAAATCTTAATTTAAATGCATGAAACTCTGAGGCACTTATACAGTACAACAAAATACAAAAAAGCACCGATCAAGAGCGTATAGAATGTCTATAGGCGCAATACATGTCAGGCTAACGCTTCAGTAAATGTACAGGCATTAGACAGACTCGAAATGCTAATGTAATGTTTAGAACTTGCTTCAAACTAAAATAAATTACTGAACAACATAGCATTACATACTAAAATGTAAACTGTTACCCACATAGTTGTGGCAACCATGTTATGGCCATAGATTTCTGTCTTTTTTGTACGTATCATTCTGACATTGTCATTAGATACTAATACCGCCACTCCCTTCCTTAAATACTGAATCTGGATCTTATGTTCCTTTACAGGACATTGTCCATGGAGTCATCTCTATATCTGAAAGTAATCTAAACTAGCAATTATCGAGGAAACTAGCTATTATTATACTGTTCCCTTCATGTGCAATAGTATACGTTAATTGTGACCATAGAAATAAAAAATAGATTAAATGCTATTTTGTAAAATTTTCATGAATCCACATAAAAGCTATTGGTTAACAATGTTTATTTAAACTTTAGTTACTTCATTTGAAAGTCCTTCTCTACTCTGAATTCATCCAGCTTAGTTATGCATTCAAACAGTATAGAGCAAAAGGTCCACCAAAAACTTTGGGTTTACTAATGAGATCAAAGATTAAATAGATGTCATAAAATATTCCCAGATTTTGTTGCTTTGATAATGATTCCCCCCAGTGATACATACACCTGTCATGAGGTGTGTAAAAATCCTGAAGTTCCTGCGGTATTGTGTCCTGCGGTATTGTATGTAAACGTACAGTAAACAAAACAAGAGGACACAGACAAAGGCCTGGCTCAGTTGGAATTCATCACAGCTTGCCCGCTGAAAAGTATTACAGGCCTAGGAATAATATTATATATCAACATGCATTAAGTCCACAGTGTTGTGGCCGAACAACGTCCTTTTCCGATAAAAACATATTGTTTAATTCACCTCAGTTGACATACATATATGTAGAACCAAAATTGGCTAACAATAAAAAATAAAAATAAATATTATGGATTTTTTTAATATGATGCAATGCAAAAAAGCTCAGAGAAATGCCACAATGGAATAACTATGATAAAGTTTTTTTTTTCATTCATTAAAAAGGTTTTCTTTTCCAAAGTTACCCCTTTCTAACATTATGATATCGTAGCTGTCAATACCACTTATTTTAGATGTTCCTCTCTGTTGTGTGTTGTTTTTTGGATTACGGATGCAGTGACCTTTTTTTCAACTCTCACTCTTTCATGTGGGCTATTCCTGCAACTTCATTGAATGATCGTCAAGGTTGTTATGGGAAAAAAATCCACTTCAACACACATTTACATACGTATAGCCTACAGTAGCTATCAAAGTAATACCATAAATTGGATTGACCATTGAAATAATTGGTCATTTTCCATAAAAAACACAATTAAAGAACCTTTGCAAAAACAACCAAATTCATGACATCTGAGCTGTCAATACGCTTTACTTTCAATGTTCCTCTCTGTAGAGTGTTGCTTTTTGGATTAGAGATGCAGTGACCTTTTTTTCAACCCTCCCTCTTTCAAACGTGGGCTATTCCTGCAACGTCATTTTATAACCAACAAGGGTTCTTAATATATATTTTTTCACTAAAACTGACGTAGACCTACATATGACCTAAAGTAGCTTATCAAAGTGATACCATACATTTTTATTAATATTATTATGAGGCAATCACCAAAATCTAAAAAATGTGCCAGAATGGACGGACCACCGAAATATTTTGACATTTTCCATAAAAAATCCACTAAAAGAATCTTTGCCAAAACAAAGAAAATGTGATGTCATTACATTGGAGTTGTCAATATGACTTAATTTCAATGTTCCTCTCTGTCGTGTGTTGCTTTTTGCAATAAAGATGCAGTGACCTTTTTTTCAACTCTCAGCTTTTCATACGTGGCCTATTCTTGCAACGTCATTGGATGATCGACTTGGTTGAAAGCGTAGCCCGGGGGGGGGGGTGTAAAACACAACAAATATAGTATAATATCGCTTGAACATAATGGGTCCGGCAATAAATACTTTTAATCAAGTTGAATAGTAACTAATTAGACTATTATTAAATTACCGAAATACAAAAACGGGTAACTCTACTAGCTGGATTTCCACTAAACAGTAAAAAAAAATCCTTCTCAATTTTGAAGCCATTAGTCTAAAAGTGCAAATGAATTCTTTGTTCTACATCATGAATTACCAATAAATATTTTTTTCTGAATGAAACGAGATGAGTAAATATCATAGGTCATGTATTCCAACTGAGCCAGGTCTTCATTTGTATATTCAATAGTAATACGTTTGTCTAAAACAACATTTTAATTAAATAGGCATATTCGTATGACGTATACTCGCCTTTTACACAGAGCCACAACGCTCATTTCCATCAACAACTTCAAATTATCCCACTGTCTCTTAAAGTAAAATAATGGTCTATATATTATGGCTGTCTTTTGATATCTACATTTGTCTGTCTAATATGTCATATAGCCATGCTTGCATTACATAAATACAAACCAGCATGCCACTCAATTCAACACAATAAGTAGAAGAGCACTCATCTGTTACTATCTGACATTAATCAGAATCATCTATATCGTAAATAATTTGGGTCCCCCAAATTCATGACCCCATGACCTTAGTGTTTATTCTATTCTTTTCACAACACTCAAAACAGCCATGAGTCGTTCTTATTCAAGCAATATTATTACTTCCAAGTGAAAATGTGAATTAACCCGAACTGGAAGACTCTAGCTTAAGCAGAATTAACTCTAGTACAATACATTTTAAATAAATATCACTCAATTAAGATGTTAATTATGTCAAAATAAAAGATATGACAGTAATTGGAATAATAATTAATAATAATAATAATATTGTAACAATACAGTAAATACACACAAAAATATATCAAATATAGCAGATCAAGCCAGATTTGTGTGTGCATGTGTTTTCTAGATCACAAATGCGCTGTTTAAAATAATAATAATAATAAACCATTGTTGATTATATTTAAATATTATTCATAAATAGTGAAAAGGTGTGGTTCCTACAACATGTCACTTGCTGTGTTATTTATAGGTTTTATTAAATATTATTATAATTAATAAGAACAGATTTTTCTATTAAATTCTAAATTCAAAGGGTCAACTACAATTTATAAAAAACGTAATTCAGTATTCAAATACATCCATTAAAAGTATTATACATAGAGATATTTAGTATGAAAAGTATTACACTCTGACACAAAGCCCTAAACACCAACATATATATTTATTGTGCTAGTGGAATGCATGGTTGTACTGTATATGTGCAGGCCTACCCACTCTCTTCAACTGTGCAGTATAGCAGCTATAAAACATTACTCATTCACCAGATACCTGTAGCCCTGTCTGTGTCATATTTCAATGGTTCAATGGCCTAAATCAGTTGTAGTTATTTTTCAATTCAAAAGGCTTATTAAGTTATGTGAAGTAACCTCTTCAAAGGATAGGCCAGATATAGGCTATACGAAGATAATGAAAACCTATAATGTAAATTGGAAGTACATTGTTTGAATATGTCTCTGTGTATTTATATACATGTAGGCCACTGTATGTGTGTACGCATGTATGCAAAAGATTGATAAGAAAGTATTTACATCCTGTTTGGTATCCTACCGGTTTTTCTAACCGGCCAATAGGATCGTGGAAAGATCACGTATCCCAACAAAACAAGACCGTTCTGTAACAAATCATGAAACAAAAATTGCATAATGCTCATAATCAACCAACCACAACATTTACAATGAAAATGTATAGTATTTGATGGTTTCATTTTTGGTAGGGTACTACCAAATTAAATGGGCAACCTGTTCCATTGTGCTCGTCACACGCAGCTCATCATTCGCGAGAAGCTGTGTGCTCCGGCCAGTGCACCGCGCATATGCACGTTTCCAACTAAAAACGGTTGCTCTATACAGCTGATACCTCATGAAACAAACACAGAACTGTTCTAATTGGACCCTACTATCTTCAAGATACATATCGTCTACTGCTTGTGCTGCAATTTTACAAATTGCTAACAAGGACAAATTACCATGCTGCAGCCTAACCGTTTACTTTCGTGTTGGAGGATAATTTGGTAAAAATAATATAAACATATAAAGACGTAGTCTCCTGGCTTAGTATTTATACAATAACATACAATAATAAGCCTATGTAGCCCATGTGTTAAATGACAAGCATTCGTTAGAACATCCATTCCTACCTGCGGGATGTGGACATGCACGGTAAAGGCTATTTTAGTGTAGCTATTGTTGATTAATCCAGTTAAAAATGAAATAAATATATTTGTCACAAAGTAGCCAATGGAACGTTGTATGAGCACGCTTTCGGATTTTTTCTCTCGTTAAACTGGTCAACCACTCAACGTGCTGTGATCAGAAACTATAACCGGGCGTCAATACGTTATTTAATGGAATTGAAACATTATCTTACCTTCAACAGTTATTACGGTGGGTATTATGAATAAAATCCATAGAATATCCATTATTGTTTTCTTTGGTCGAAAGTGTTAAAAGCCCAGACATTCAAATAAAGTAAGTCCTGAATGCCATTGACAGCAAATGCTGACAGAGACGAACAGACCTTCACCTTCAATAGAGTGAAGCAGATGCCATAAAAAAGAACTCAAATCTGAACCAAGTTTGGGCGAAACCAACAACAGCAGACAAGGGGGTGCCATGAATAAAACCAATGCATACAACGAAAACTGCTTCCGATCTCACATTTTTGCGATGTGCATGATAGAAATACACATAAGATCAATCCACATTTGATCAAATCCAACCCTAAATTGTTAAATATACATATTTAGCCGGCAAATTATGTTCATGCTCCCCTTTCTGAAATAAGTTCCGCTATCCCTACTGTCAATCATGAGGATAGTATAACTGCATCATCAAACCTGATGATCATGTCTTTAGAAGTAAAAGCATTGCATATCGAGTTGGAGTAATGTCTACTTTTGTTGTAGTGTTTATATAACAAAGGATTGACGGTTTTAACAGCCAGGGTACAAGGAGAATGGATCATATGATTCAATAAATAGTAAGTGATGTTGCAGTTATTTTGAAAACTCCCGTAAAACAGTTCATTGTGTTTAATGTTTCCAGTGTGTTTGAGATCGATTTCTAGGAACGTAACTACTTTAAAAGTGAATGTCTTTGTTTCTGAGATAGTACAGTTTTCTTGACTATTAAATATTAAATGAAATTATAAGTTGGTGAAAGGCAGATATTCGTATGATGGAGATAAATAAAAAAAATAAAAAAATAGGATGTGTGTTCAATACACGAGACTATTGTAGACCACGTGTTTGAGCAGTCTGGACATAATTGTAGAAAACATTGCCTAAACAGTAATAGTATTAGAATGAGTTAATTCTTCATGTCTTTCATTAAGTTGATTCACGTGTGTCAATATCCATTGCTTTTAAAATTTACCTGCAAGCAACATGACAAAATCATTATTGTGAGAAATAATATAAGGAGGTGGATCTTTAACGTAATAACGTTGTTTTGCTTCTACTTGTCTTGATGCCCTTGTTTAGGCCAACGACCAAAAACCTGGTTGCCTCTGCGTAAAGAGTTAAATTTGACCACATCAAGACATATGCCCCAAGCACGCATCAACATCGACAGAGAAATGGTTAACTGACAAAAAAATGTCATTGTGTGATGGCCATTTCAGTCTTGGTAATTGACATTTGAAACCTGTGTTTGAATTAATGGCAATCCATATGTTCAGAAGAAGGATATCAAGGATCTGCAAATATTCTGTACAGGGGAAGGTTGTAAATGATTTCCTAACGGGTTTTCCAATCTCATAACACACTCCAGAAAAAGCCTCAATGTTGTTGTCCTCTCAAAGAGAAAATAATCTTGACCTCAATTTCTTTAAAGAAAAAAAAAATATTTTGATATATGGACATTCTGTCCACTGAACTCTAGCTTCTTTACCATTGGTATCTTGATGGCTTATTTCACCTCTGACCTATATGTCCAGTCTCTTAGTTTCAATGGACAGCCTGCTCTAGACAGAGTCGTAATTGTGTCGTATCTTTTCAATTGTTTTAAAATGATTTAATTGTGCTCTGTAGATTTTCAAATTGTGGGATATTTTCTCCATAGCCCAATTTTGATTTTCCAGCAATTTATTTCTTTGTTGTTGTTTTGAAAGCAACTTGGTCTTTATTGTTTGTATTATTTGGATATGCTGTCTGATGTACTTTGAGCCTATCAGAAAAAAGTATTTCATCAAAAATATTGTGACAATTTAATTTTACACATGTGAACTCTAGTCAACAAATTCTGTGACATTTGAAGGCCATTGGCTTCACTACAGCTTCAAGTGCAATTGAGACTTTCTTTTTTTGTGGTTAATTTGAAAAAGAGAATGTACTTTAACATTCCCACATTGGCATTATATATAAACATTTTTTTTAAGATTAATGACAGAAAATCATAATTATATCACTTTCAGTTCAGGATTCTAACAATACAAAAAGTTTTAAAAGTATCTGTTTGTAGATAATTAGACAATCTTTGCATGCCATGAAATCAGATGGTTATTGATTTTTAGTCCAAATAAAACGGCTGATCCTGGATTTGTGCACTAAAGATTTAATAGTTCTGCTCCTTTTGTTAAATAGTTTTTATGCAATTATCTTGTTCAGTAGACTTTGGGGAATGAGACCCACAGCAGGGGTCCTCAAGTTGTATTGCTTCAGGTCCCAAATTAATCAGATGGTCTTTGTTGCATAGCAATTTAATTTTTCCTTAAATGCTATTATTTATCACATTTTATTACCAATTGTATTATCCAAAAGAATGTCATCCCTATTTTTTATTGTCAATAATTCCTTATTGTTCAAATTCATAATAAAAATCTGTACAGTCTACTTCTCTGAGACAAAATAAATCTAGTAACTCCTTCTAAAAATACTGTGAATATATACAATTCAGAGTCATTTATTTTCTTTACAGAATGTTTATCATCAAATATTATTATAATTTTTATAACTACTCATACACCTGCTCTTCAAACAACTACTGAAACTTCCGGAAAAAGATATATGTAAAAAAACTATTTTTACAAGTAAGAAAAGAAATATGATTAATGGTGATTTATTTTATACTGAGACATTGTAATGTAGATTGATGGAAGTATATATTTTGGTGTAAGCATCTCATAAGGGTAATAGTGGCCATATTGTTTTGGATTTTCTTTCCACCGTATAAATGAATACCTACATGGCTGTACTGTAGTTATTTTATCGTATAATAATCATTTCCTAAGTTATTTTACACTGCAAGCCCTCTGAGATGTATCTTCTTTTCTAATCTTCTTTTCAAATTTGAAAGATGCTAACTTCTGCTGCACAACTGTTTCATATAGTTTTTCAAAGAAAAATTATTTTATTGTCCAACTGTCCAGATAAAATGGTGTATGATTACATGCCACAGAATGGGTGTTTTGGTACACCTGTCCTGTACAAAAATTGCTGCGGGAATGTAAAGGTGACTGGCCCAGCTCACATAGAAAGGTTTTAGTTAAAAAGATTAGGTAAAGGTCTGTCTAAATAGCAAGCTTCCCACTGGGTTACAGAAGTAACTGCCTGGCATATTCTATTAAAAAGTGGGTTTTTCATGCCAACTCTATCGATACGTAACTGCATCATACACCTAGAATATTTCACTATTATCATTCTTAATGGTGTAAAAGTTGCAATTACATCAGTAAAGTCCCAGAGAACACATCTCTTGGCAAAATATTAATGATCTATAAGAAATGTTGTCAATGTAGAGCATATTTCCTAACTCAAGACATTTCCTAAATCAAGATTTCAAAGATATTTGGAAAACAGACAGACTGTAGCAGAGAAATAGACTTTTGATTATTAATATTTTTCAAAACTGCCTTGTTTGCAGTCCTTTATTATTCTGTACAAATTGGAATCCCCCAATACAATCTCTGCATCCACAATTTTCTCAGATAACCATGTTTGACATGAATGAAAATGAATTGTAGAGGACAATTTTGACAGTACATTCATACATGCAGATGTATTACCAAGTCCTTATGAGTTTCACACTCAAGAGGTGTGTCAATAAATATTTGGTAACAATATACAGCACCACAACTTCTATCCAGCAAATATACAAATAATAGGTATTAGACTATCAAAATGAGCATAATGGCTGTATGGATGCATCAAACAATGCAGGAGCATTACATGTAAATAGTTAGATGCACCTATATGTGTTGCATTGTGGGGGAACCTTAGATATATTTTCTTAAGGTTAAGCTACAATGGAATTTTACCTGATCTTATAAATCCTTGCAATTATCCCAAAATAATCAAAGTTGTCAACAGAATTTACCCCACTGAGCAATTGATGCCGTGGCTTGAGAAAACAGTGCCTGTTTCGGAGTTAACTAATTCCAGCGGCTATTTTACATAGTTTGAAGTATTCACATAGTTTACATAGTTTGAACAGATTACATAGTTTGAAGTATTTTCAAGTATATTTCCACTGACAATGCAGCTTTAGCTAGAGTTGCTTGCATGGTTTCATTTTAAGAATTTGGGTGAAGCTAATGATCTAACTTCAGGCTGACACAGACATTTATAATAGTTTATCATGACATCATGGGATTTCAAACACAACACCAGGTAAAGGGATTTTATCCAAACATAATTTTAGGTTAAACTATCTCTTTAAACCCTGCCTGTCAATTTAAAATCATGCCTTTCATTAATAGACCATTGAATATAAAAGCCGAATATAATTAAGGTATGTTGTTTAGCATAGTCTCTGTATTCCAATAGATGGCAGTAGTGAGAAGCCCCCAAAGGAACTTTACCCATAACTGAGTCATTACTGCCACCTGATGGTATACAGGCTGCTATATATAATAGCACTTGAATTGTATTTCTAAATAGGTTGACTAGCCAGCAAGACACACTCATGCTCTCTCTCACAAACATACACTCATAGCCAGTTTTTGTATGTATTAACCTTTATTTAACCAGTTAAGTGGATTTGACAATCTATCCGAAAACATAACTTTATGACATCACATTTACACATGCATACAATCAAAACCGTATGTAAAATAGAATAGGCAAGCAATCAAGGACTGGTAGGTTATTTTTAAATGTTTCATGGGTAAAATATAATTTATTGTGAAACTATAACTCTGTATTTCATTTTAGATTTAAGGTGGACACTGTTGGCTTGGAATGGATGTGAGCAGTAGAAACAATGCGTCTTTTGTTTTATTAGAATTGATGAGTAGTTGGAGATCAAGTAAGGCAATTTAAGTTTGATTCGAAAAGTGGCTGAAAATTAAACTTCCACATGCTCTCATTTGACCCCAGGTCCCCCAGTCTACGGAAGAAAGTAAGTGGGCTGTTATTACAAGATGACTGGTCATGGTACTGTTTCAAGCGTAAAGTAGGACAGTCATTCTTAACAGAAAGCCATTCAGGTAAAACATTGTGTTCATGACAGTACACTTGATATGTTCTTTCTGTTGGGTAAGAGACCCTTTGCACATCAAAATATGGAAGGGCTATGTTTTAAGTGTTAGATCGATCCAAGTACTGCTCTATCACATGGGTGAAGTATCACCTGAAAACTACTGAAAGGACCTTCCACAAAATGTTGGGATTTACGTTAGGCCATAGATGTAAGAGTAATAAATGTTAAGCTGATCTTTACATTCAGATATGGACCATTCTTAAAGACAATTGTGGTTTTCTGCTCTTGGGGAATTCCTTTCCATATCAAAATTGCCAGACCTCTTGCCCTGACATAAAAGGTAGATTAATTATTTTACTCTCTATAATCCTGATATGGGGGTAATTGTGGGTTTTCTGTGAGTATAGACTCAAAATACAGATATTTTAAAGGAGTGAGTAAGTTGTATCTTTAATGAGGTAAAGGTAAATCTCTTTGCAGTGGTTAGGGAGTATGGCATATGTATATGTTCCATGAATAAGCCTAGCACAGTAGAAAGCTCGGAGCAAAATCATCCACCAGAGCACTGCTCCCAGCATATATGACCCCCCAAACAATATTTCCCACTAAACCACAAAAGTGTATTAATGAAATCAGCAAACAAGGATTTACAGTTAGTACATTCAAGTTCTGACATCTGGCAGGCATCCGTCCGAACAAGACATCCTTAGTTCCCAGCTCCCGACAGAACACGAATGCAGAAGGAAACATACGGTTAGCGTATCACAGATTGCCGAGGAGTGGGAAAAATATGTCCCTGATTCCGGGGCGGCTGCTGCGCCATAGGTTGAAATGTGACCTATTGCTCTTTTATTTTTCACTAATTTCCTGTTAAATTAAACATAAAATGCCACAAAATCTATATTTCAAATAATAATAAAATAATAATACATAAGTATGTGTGCAGTTACCTACAAATCAATATTTTCGTTGTTCATTGTCTGGCAGCCGCTCAAGCTACTTCAAAAGAAGCAAGGCATTGTGTTTGGCCAAACAGGCCTAGGCCATGCAGAGTAAAGAAATAACTTCTGTTGGTCATTGGAAATTGGATGCAGCCAAATGAGAAAGGGGAAGACAGACCTGTCACAGAATCTCTTATATAGTCTTTTTGCAGATGTGTATTGTGTAAAGGTTGAATACCTATTTTAAAATATTAACATTACATGTTTAGCTAACTATGAAGTCTCCTTTTGAAGCCATTCTAGTTTGATGAGATTTAATTATTTCAACTAATTGCGATACTCACTTTTTGAGTTCATAAAAAGTGACTGCCCATCCACCTGATTAATAAATTAATTAATATAAAAGATTGAAATATATATACAATTAATGGATTATGTCAAAAAAATTGGAGTGGTGATTGTGTTAGTAAAGTCAAAATGTATTTATCAAATGCATCAAATGAAACAGCATCATCCAGCCCAATGACATTCTTATGACATTGCACACGACATCTACGCTGTAAGAATTAAGAGATGCATAATAATATACATATCAATGTAAACTAACAGAAATTTAAAAAAGATGAGGATGGGGAATATGAACAAAATGGGTAGGATTATTGAATATTTTAAATATAGCAAGTATATAAATAAAATATGTAACAATGTAAACCAGCAGCAATTTTAATATGAGTATAATATGCCTATGAATGTTATGTACCAAGGAATATTGAATGTTACCTCTTAGTATACGCATTTCTTGTGCACATTTCACACATTTCCTTTTCAATGTCACAAAAAACTGTGTGATATAGTAACTACTGGCCTTTTGACACCCCTGAGCATTTTCCTTCCGATCCCAGCTCAGTTTTAAAGGATGACTGTATTTGTGTGTACTGCATGCGTATGTGTTTGTGATTGTGTGGGTTAATACATCACCCACAGTAGGTGACTCAGTATGAACAAAGATTCATACAACTGAGTTTGAAATATCAGGTGTTTGTTGGGGCTTCCTTCCGATGGAAGCAAAACATTTAGCCCAATCATACGAGAAAATCTAAATAATTCATTTTTGCTTCAGTATGCAAAAGAAAAGGCTACTGGATTCATTACTGTAAGATACACTGGAGGATTAGCAACATTTTTCAATTGTAAATTAAATGCGTTAATCAAATTTCTAACATCTTTAACATTGCCGTCAACAGTTGATAACATTTAACTTTTTGACCCTGAATGTTGTATTTGCATAATACAACCTTTAGTAAAGTAATAGTCTGTACACTTATGTTTGTAATATCTTTTGCAAGCCTAAAAAATGAATAATAGATTATTTCCCAGCATTTCCCTTTCCGGGAATCACATTTTATTTAAAAAAATTAATTATGTTGTCAGTCAAATTTAGAATGTAATACTTTTTCTTATTGTTGTTGTTATTAATCAGAATGTGAATTATGAAAAGTAATGTCTGTAATACATATTCCCAATTGTTATTCTTTGTATGTTTATTTTTTTCTGCTAATTGTACTGTCCGCAAAGTATCGGCTACCTTTAACGGTATGTACAGTAACGTTTTGAAAACAATCCATGATTGTTAAGCTAATCTTGGATCTGTGGAGAGATTATATAGTCTTATTAGTGTGTTTACTATACAAGTATAATAAAACAAATTGGTAGAAATATGAATGTGTTAAATATGATGATTGTATGCTGCAACCTCTCTCACAAAATAATGATGCATTTTCATAATATCTTTATTGGTTTACAGAATAATTACATCTGAGTAATGTCACTTTGTGTTCTCTCCCAGAAAATAACTCTGGAATTTCCTTAATAGTTAAGCTTTATGTAACAAATGTATTGTTGTAGTCGCTATTAGTGTAATACAGACTAATGTTCTGACACCGAGGCATGATGGGTAAAAAAATTAATCAAATAGTTTTACAATGCGGAGCTGATGAACACGTCTTATGTAGCATTTGAATATTGCTTTTGTATTGTTCTTGTGTTGATCTTCATAAACAGGCCTTATGTATATGTTGGAGGTACAGTCCCTGTGAGCACAACAATGTTCATTTCACCGCATATATACTTAATACCCAATAATCAATAGAAAGATATGTTATTACTATAATTTGAGTGTTACTGAAGGTGTGACTCAATGTAAATTCAGTAATTACCATCATATCTCTTTCAGTAACTTAAAAAATAAGAATAGTACATATTAGACACATATGACCCGTTATCGTGGAAATAATATAAAACTCGACAATCCTATAGTAGCAGTGTAGCTAGACTATTCTGTAAAAACAGAAAACAGATACATAGTTACATAATTCCTGTAGTTTTGCAGATCAAAACATAAACAATGCAATAAAAGCAACATTTAATTTTCTCGAATTCTAAATTCTCACCATCCAATTGCAGGAATTAAATGTCATTATTTAAAATGTTTAATATTTTGGACAGGTTAACATATGTAACAATAGTATTCAAAACGATTAAAAAACAATGTAGTATTGTTGTAAATTTTGTGATAAGCAACACTTATATAGGAATCAGAAATATTCCAGCTAACAGTAATTGAAACGATAAACACTATTAAAAGATAAAATGCTCAGAAGAAAATGAGTCTTGAAAAACCTTTTTTGCCATATTGACAAAACGTTTCAAGTTCATTTTGTTTAAACATATGTGAGCATATTTAAACGTTTTGTGAAGAAATAGTTTCCTTTTTAATATTCAATTATAGTGGTCAGACTGGATGTTTGTCTTATTGGAGGTATTGTTTCAAGACTATTTTGTCAACCAAGTAATAAAAATGAATTTATTTTCAGTAATTCATGTTCAGTATGTTAAATACAAATCAAAATGTTGCTTAAATACGTATTCACGTTCAACATTCTAATATGAAAAATATGTATCTTAGTAGTTCTTGAGGAGCTTGTGTCTCAATTCACCTTTATGTTGCTTCATAAGTGTTCATTTTCTTAACATGTGATGACAATACAACAGAAAATGAACACTCTGGAACTGATAGAGCACATTATCTAAATTAAAATAAATAGTGAATTTTAAAGGTGTTTATCAATTCAATGTTCACCATTGAATTGTTCAATTCATTGGTTTGAGTACTTATTGAACTAGCTTTATGTTTCATCTTTAAGAATGATCTACTGCTTTTCTGTTTGAAAAACATTCTATGTTGACATATCATTAAAAAATGGACCTCTCTACACTTATCTAGTGTCTACAAATGGTCTAAACAGAGTTTAAACAATAAAAACTAATCACAACATACAAATTATGAAATGTTTCCTATTTGAATTTTAGGATACATTTAATTGAGCTTTTTTGGATTGAAGACAAGTCTTTTAATAACTTTTCTTGAAAGTCTGGACTAAATCCACTCTATATACAATAGAATAGTGGCAACAAATTAACCGTGTCTGTCCAACTAATCTCAATATTTTATAATAACTGGGAGTCTCCATGAAGATCGTGGACCACTTCTCTTCAGCTTTGTTGCTGGACACTTCAATAGTGCCACCTAGAGTTAAAACATATTAGAACAATATTTTAACAACATTTAAAAGATAATTGTTGATGACATGTTGTGTGCATAATGTTAATAAATAAGTGCTTCATTGCTGCTGCTTTGTTACCATGTATTGAAAAAAAAAATCAATTTAGTGATAGATTATACGGAGTATACTGTGGTTATATATTATTAATTTGGGTGAGCTATTCCTATTACTGATTATTTCACTTCAGACTTTTTTCAGAAAGCTAAACTTGATAGAAAGATTGTGTTGGGATGAAAGCAGTTGCATATTAAAATCTGTCAATATTTTTCAAAGTACTGGCTTTGAGATTGCCATTTAAAATGCTCTGTATTGACCTGCACTGATATTCTGTTAAGCCAGAATGTGATTAAAGGAAAATTACAAAATGTTCAACTTGATGTTAACTGATTTTACTCTTACATTCATGGTTCAGTCATTGCAAGCCATCGCAAACTTGAGGTAACTTTAGCTAATACTAGCTAAACATCTGTCTACCTCAAATGACCTGAAATCAGCTCCCTGTTACTTAAAGATTAAAAATAAAGATGCTGACATGCCACCTGGTGGATACAGTGAATAATACTTTTTCAAAGAAAACTTAAACATGGATTTTTGATTTTTGGTTCAAAGACTAATTGTAGAATTGGTAACCATACAACATCAAGCAAAAAAGAAAATGTTACATTTATGACCAACTATTATTTATAGCTCTTATTAGCAGCAGGAAATGGAGAGGAGAAGAAAACTGGCCTTCTGTCTGTCAAGTTTGAGCTTGACCCCTGCCCTATTAAGAGACCCTGTGCCTGTGGATTAACCCACCTACTCAACACAGTACTTTGCAATCAGGGCTAACTAAGCCAGTGTGGAGTACTTGATACAGTCAAGTAAAAAAAAGTGCATGGGAGGATTATAGTTCTCCACTGTTATTTGGCCAATGTATTCCTTTATCCATTGTCAAAAAACAATTTTCTCATTTTTTTATTGGTTTATGGAAGGGGGTAAGCCAATATTATGTAGCAACTTTAAAAGAAAAAATCCTAAGTTTATTACAATAACACAACTTAGTATTTTTTGGTTAAATGAAAAAGACATAGAACAACCAATATGTGAATGCCTTCTAACAATAACATGGCTGTTACAGGCTGCTTTCCGGGATATTATTCAAAATAATTTTCATCCAAATTGATGCAGATATGTCTTGTTGAGGATAAGGAAATGGTGGGTAGACATTCAAGCAGAAATGTTCCAGACATTCAGAAATAAGTGTCAAAACTATAACACAACATTCATCTCCTCAGTCCTATGCCCCATACATGAGGTCCTCAGATAAAGGTAATTGCTATACTTCCTCTCTCTTGTTCTTTGTTTGCCACCTGGATCACTGTCTATTTCCGGATATTAGCGAGCCATGCTCATGTTCCGGATATTAAATTACTGATGAAATATTTGCTTGGCCTCTAGGCTCTACTAAGGCTTGATTAGAAGACTTCTCTTAGCCCCTGCAATGTCTAAGAGAGAGGCTTGTGTCACCTCAGCAAGCAAGGTCAATTTTCTAATTTAGAGTTGAAGCATTACAGGATGATTCAGCTTGCATTAGTGTCTAAGTCCAGCACTTGCAAGCTTTTCCACAATCTTTGTTTTACGTCTGTTCTGCAACACACTCTAAAGCAAGTTTAGAAAAAAACATCTAATGTATAAACATAAATGATTGAACATGCATGTAAAAAATTGAAGCTCTTCCTCTTATGATGGGTGCACTTGACTGTACCAGGCAGTACCATCATGCCTACTGAAGCTTGGATTTATTTTAAAGACATAGTGACCCACAAATTCAGGGAAGCATACAAGGGGAGCCGGGGGGGGAATGTTTGCAAAGTGTTCGTATTATTGTCAGGGGGACCAATTTATTTGCTTCCAATATCCCCCTGATTATAGAAGCAGATAAATTTGGCTCCCCACAATAATAAGTACAATTTGCAAACATTTTAAATGTGTCCCCCTAAATTGAAACAATCATACACCCTAGGAGGCATAATTTAATAACAATATATTTAAGTTGTGTTCAATTTGATTAGAATACTTTTAGCCAGCACAAAACAAATCCAAATATTATGAAAAATAGACAGAATTCACAAGATTACTAACAAAGTAGAAAGATAAGTCAATTTTAAGATTTGATTTTAAATACAATGAGAGTTACTTCAAGAATGATACACATTTTGGTCACCACAATGTTAGGGGAACATGTCCTATACACTTTTAGTTCTTAAACCACATAGCAACTATAGTCTAAAATGTAATTATATTATTACAGACATTTTTCATAGCTGCTGCAAAATGTATGATCCACCATCCTCTTCTGTCTAACCACAACTCTTTCCATCTGTCACTTTCACTTCCTTCACTAAAATGTTTCCTATTCCACCAACTTTAGAGTAATGCCAGAAGTAATTTACAACTGGTAATTAAAAGCCTATTTGCTGTAGCCACTAATCAATGTGATTTATTTGAGTTTAACATTTATTCTCTGCATGTTCTCAGGAAAAGGTGAGAATCCAGTCACCGGTGATTATTACCATCTCACTCATGAAATCTCTGACCACAGGGCCGAGATGGAATGAGGTGATATAGAGCTTTGGCCAAAGCAGCCTTAGTTAACTGAACATGGCAGACAAATGAAGGAAATACGTATTTCACTGATTGGACATTTAAAATGTATTAAGGAATTGAGCATTACATTATGGGCTTTGCTTACACTTCACAACTAATACACTTTGTTGCTTTATTTGTGTTGAATACATATTAAGCTAGCTGGCCTTTCTCTGAGTGATCCATTTCCTCTAACTTTTGTGTTCATGATGAAATCTGGATTGTATTATGCCTCTTTTTGTGCAATAAAGTATTTCTTTCTATACAATATGTAGTTGTACATCTGGATGAAGGCCTTTGTGTTTCATGTGCCTTTGTTTTGTGCTTGTTGTACTGACCGTGTGTCTCAAACTAATTAACTCTACTTTCTATATACTAATCATTTTAGTTTAATTCACAAATTGTTGAGAATAAACCCATTAAAATACATGTAAAAAATGCACCATAAAACCAATTTGGTTTATAGTAAATGCATGAAATTTGGTGTCCAAATGCAAGGTATACGTTTCTGGAAATACCATATTGAAGGATTATGATTCATCATGCCATTCTAAATGAAGTATAGATTTTGAGAAAATATTTAATGTTTTAATGGCAAAATAAAGCATGTATTTCAATACCCATTATTTGAGCATACTGATTGACAAATTGTGTATAATTAATATATTAACCAGTATTAACTAATAACACTAATTTAATGTATTCATTATTAATACAAATGAATACAGTATACTAATATATATATATATATATATATATATATATATATATATATATATATATATATATATATATATACAGTCTTAATACAAAAATCCATCAACCATTTCAGGGTGGTTGCGGTTGGTGGGTGCCCCTTTTGTTGATTTTTGCCAATGTGGGTGGATTGATTTCCTGCCTGTTGATCCCTGTCCAGGGCCTCCCACGAATAGGGCCACAGTTTCACTGGAGCCCCCTGTCTCAACCCCAAGGTCTTACACTGCTATATTATTGTGCTGGGGGTGTAAGGTCAGTTCTCCTTCTCCACTATAAATCTGTGTAGAGCTATGGAATGCATTTTCAAAATGTTCCCTGTCATCTGCCATTTTAAACATAGGAGGACAAGAGGTCTTGGCCCACACCTGTGGAGTACAATAATTGACTCGTTGCAGTCCCTGTCCAAAATCCTTCTGGTTGTGTTGCTGATCAAGAAGATACCTGACGATTTCAGCTGCCACTCTGCCGAACCCCCCCCGGTTGTCCCTGTGCTTGTTTATATGCTCAGGATCTGGACCAGGTTTAAATAGACTCTGGACTCAGCCCACATGCTTTTATAAATTATTACAATTTGGAATCTTAATATGTTCACCCGGCACAGCCAGAAAAGGACTGTTCACCCCTCTGAGCTTGGTTCCTCTCTAGGTTTCTCCGAAATGTCTATCCTTCTTAAGGTGTTTTTTTTTGCCCCTGAAATTCAATACTACTGTTGTTTGCTCCTTGGGGTTCAAGGCCCGGTGTTTTGTGAAAGCACTTTGTGACAACTGCTAATGTAAAAATGTGATTGATTGATTTGATCAACTGACAATGCTAGCCATAGCTATACCAGCTCTGTTGCATGAATCCACCTACTAACACTGCTTGTGGTTGTGGTAAGTTGTCATTATTTTATGTTTTTGCTAATCTAAGCTAAGCATTAATGTTTCCACCAAAGCATATTCTCATAGTGATATTAGCTGTCAACTGTGCTCTGCATGAATTTCAAATGTAACCTGATTTGATGTTTGTATGTAACATTTAAAGCCACCATGACTACCTTATGTCATTATTCAAGTAGCCTACCTCATGCATTTGGCTGAATATGCTAAAGAAAATTATAGTGATACTTTATGAATTATTTGTTTGTGGCTAACATCTTTCAGGAAATCTAATGTTTACTGGCATTCACCTGAACACCATTCTAGCCACATTTCAGCCTAAACATCAAAGGATACCTTGACCAGCTTAGGTGTGATTCAAAGGGTTAAATGCCTGCACACCATGTAGCTGTCCAGCTTAGAGGGGCTTATATGTGTTTTATACAGTAGCCTAACATAGCAGATATTGTCCTTGGTGCATTAATCAAGAAAGCAATACAAGGTGGGAAGATTCTGTTTAGATTTACATGGGCTACATTTAGATCCAGCCAGTTATTGTGGTAAGATTTGGAGTGACATTGTATGTATATTATGTCAAGCACTGTCCATAGTTTGCAATAAAAGTATGTCTCTACCGTAATGCACTGCTTTATAAACAGCGTGTGTGTATTAAGGGCAAAATTTGAACACATTCTAAAATGTATTGTGATTTACTACAGACGATTATGCAATTAATCACAATTAATTATTTTAATTGTCTGACAGCCCTAATATATATGTGTGATGACCAGCAAATGTACTGGTCATCTAGATGTCCAACACCCTTTTCTATGTCGGTTAGGTCTAGCACCTACCTGACTGTATAATCAATTCTTTTTTCACCTAATCACAGATTACGTTTATTTTCACATCTCATATTAGGTCTTACAACCAATAGGCAATGCAAATGCTCTTTTTACTTTATTACTCATGGCATTGTCTGAAAGTCAGCTAGCACATCACACGCGTGCAGAAAATATTGAGCTGAATCCGAAGAATGTGATGGTCCTTACAGAAATGCCTTTAGAAGTCTGTAGTGACAAATAGTCAACAAACTATTGGGCTGAATCCGAAGAACTTGATGGTCCTTACAGAAATGCCTGTAGAAGTCTGTAGTGACGAATAGTCGAAAATGCCTTACGGCTCAGAGGGTTTTAAAATGGCTGCTGTATTTCCAAAGACAGCTGGGAACATTGTGTTGCCTCCAACATTATGAGATGATGCTGCAACATCTTATTTGGAAAGGAAATATACATGAACTACATTTTGGGGGCATTTTGGAAAAACATTTTAGAACCACAGGTATAGCCTAGAGTAGCAGCAATCAAATATGGGTATTACTTGACCTTTTCTGCATGATGTAATCTCTCAGTGAATGATCCTGCCATAAGTGCTTTATAAACAATAATATTCCTTTTTTGTCTTAAAGGTAATAAACAGGCCACTGATAAATATCATGCCGAAAAACAATTCTCACAGAAGTTAATAAAATTCCTGTCATTTATTGAAACATAGGTATCCGTCACAGCCTTATAGATATAGCTATTCTTCTATATAATAGGGACCATTTCTCCCATGTTAACTGTATTGGAAAGACCAACCTGGTCTGAGGGGACTACATAGACTATTTTATATAAATCGTTGACTGCCAAATTCGTAAGCTATATTACGTTAGGGGAAGTGACGTTCGAGTAATCATCCAGAAAAAAGCGCATGGCTGTGTTTCATATCTGAGTCTTTCGGCTCTGCAAACAGGCAGAGCGCCAGTTTTGCACCCATGACTACAAGGCTTCCTTACAAGGCAGCGAGTAGTGGTGTTACAAGTGATTTTCTTTTTAACCCTAACCCAAACCTTAACCCTAACCTTAATCCCAGTGCTGTAATACCAGACCCTAACCAAACCTTAACCTTTGTAATTTTCTAACCTTGAGCTAAAATAAAGACAAGGCTGACAATTGACCAGATGGAGAACAATCATGGTAAACATTGTAGCTGTGGATTAGTTCCCATGCAAGATCCAAATACTTTAGTTAATTCTTATATTTCTTTGGACTGGAATGTAGTTGTTTGAATTTATTCAAATACAATAAACAACACAGTATCACCCTGCAATTAAATTATTGTGACATGGCATCCGACAACAATGCAATGAGAGTTAAGTAGAATACGTATATAATAAAAAATATAGCCTGGCAAAAAATAAAGCAACAATATACATAACACTGTACATTAGCAGCTGTTTAAAAAAAGAGTACTGTAAACTAGCAGCAATCTGATTAGTATTGTAGAACATTATAGGTATGGCAAGCATGGAAGTAATATACATAGCTATTATCAGCTATTAACACAGCAGTCAATATGCCCTCGCAGGCAGATAATCCGTGTGTACTGGAAGATATATATGGAGTAATAAATGGACCAGAGAATGCTCACCCTGAGGCAGCTTCTATTGTTGTTGGTGATTTTAAAAGAGCAAATATGTGGAATGTTTAACCAAAATACCACCAGCACATTAACTTACCTACCCGGGGTGATCAGACTCTTGGCGATTGTTATTCACAAATACGAAACGATTACATACCCCTCCCCAGCCCTGCCTTCGCTAAAGCAGATCACAAATAAATGTAGATCCTCCCATCCTAGATATAACCCCAAAAAGAGGACAAACTGAAATGAGGGATCTATTACTTCTCTACACGTCTGCTTTGAAACAACAGATTGGCAGATGTTCTGTGATCCAGCTGATGGGAACATTGATGAAAACACAGACTCTGTCCCTGCATGTATCTCCAAATGCAACGATGATGTCGTCTCGAGGGTAAATATCAGGACATTCCTCAACCAAAACCCTGGGTAAATGATAATGTTTGCACGGTCCTCCGCCTATAGTTCTGGGGACCTGAAGCTTTGAGTAGGTCAAGATTTGACCTACAGAAGGGTATGAGGGATGGGAAAAGAGCATACAGGGATATGTTGGAGTCTAACTACCACAGCTTGGACACCAGATGCATGTAAGGAAGACTACGACCCATCGCAGAATACAAAGTGAGAAATACCTGTGATGCTCGTCCCGCCGCCTCGCTCCCTGACGTTCAATACCTTCTGTGCTCGGTTTGAGGCAACTAACACAACCTGGAAAAAGGCAACACATATGTCAGGATTCTGTTAATGGACAACAGCTCAGCTTGTTCCTGAGCTCAGGGGCCTGGGACTTAACACCTCCCTTTGCAATTGGATCCTGGACTTCCTGATGGGCAGACCCCAGGTGGTGAGAATGGGCAACCTCACCACCTCTGCACTGACCCTGAGCACTGGAGCCCACCATGGCGGCGTACTCAGTCCCCTCCTGTACTCCCTGTTCACACATGAATGCGTGGCCACAGCCCCAAAATCATCCTCAGATTTGCAGATGACTCTACCATCCTGGGTCTAATCTCCAACAGTGATGTGACCGCTTACAGTGAGCAGGTAAAGAACCTGGCTACATGATGCCAGGACAACAACCTCTCTCTGTGTCTGCAAGACTATAGAGATGATTGTGAACTTCAGGAAGTGGCAGAGGGGGGGCCATGCCCCCATACACATTGATGGAGCTGAAGTGGAGAGAGTTTCCGAATTCAAGTTTCTCGTTGTGTGTATCATAGATTACCTCACTTGGTCTGGACATGCAAACTCTGAAGTGAAAACTGCCCAAAAACAACTATATTTCCTTAGGAGAATCAAGACATTTGTAAAAAGAATCTGTAAAAACTTACTAACTTCTACAGGTGAAAATCTTTGAAAGCATCCTCTCAGGTTGCATTACTGCCTGGTACAGCAGCTGCTCTGAAGCGGATCGCAAGTCCCTCCAGAAGGTAATAAAGACAGCGGAATGCGTCATCGGCTGCCATCTACCCTCCATGCAAGGAATCTACCACACACGATGCCTGAGGAAAGCACTGAACATTATCTAATATCATAGCCACCCAGGCTATTGTCTGTTCCCACTGCTGCGGTTTTGTAGACGCTACTGGAGCATCTGGGAATGCACATCAAGGCTCAAAAACTATTTTTCCCTCAGTCCATAAAGCTCCTCAAACAGCAACACTGATCCATGACCTTACTGATCACACATGAACTTTCCAGTTGCTCTGATTTAGTTTCAGGTACTTTAAATGGGCATTAGAATATTCCTTCGCAGGTACCATTCATAACCACATTACACTCATATGTATCTATAATTCTGAATGCATCTACCTTAATGTTCATACTCCCCATCATATTCTTACAAAAATTCCTGCTAGTTTACATTGTTATGTGTGTTATTGCCATACTTGCCATATTGGTAATTTCAATACCACTATCAATATTGGTGCTAGTTTACAGGACTCTTCAATCTTCTGCTGGTGAATAGTGTTATGTATATTATTATTTCAGGTTCTTGCTATATTTTTCTTCTTAGTTCTTACTACGTAGTTGTAGTGTGCTATGCCACCAATCATAAGCTTATTACATTCATACATACTATATAATATTCTATAATTCTATCAAATTGTTGCTAGTTTACATTGTAGGGTAAGATAGAGGAGAGTACGGTAAGATACTAGAAGAGAGTAGGGTACGATAGTGGAGATTAGGATACAATAAAGGAGAGTGTTTGTTGCTGGAAGTGCTGTGAGTCACATGTAGCAAACTACTGGAGAGACTGGAGCAGGGCTTGTCAGTGACAGGGGGATTTTCATTTGATTTAATGAGAGACGTACAACAAGTCAGAGGTTATCATGGGAATTAGTTATGTCAGTCCTTCCAGTTACATGTTGTTGTGATGTGTCATTAGTTATCAGATCTCACCATCAGTGTTTTACAGTAATTGGATATGTAAACATATGTCATTATTTCTCTTATGCAACCCGAAAGTCATAGCAACAGAGATGAATAGGTCACACCTCGTATACAGCCTAAAAGATAAACATAATTGGTCAGTTCCAGTTACTGCATTACATGAGTAGCTACTGCCAGTGTGCTTGATTGTTGTGGCTAACCCTAATTCAACCCAGATACACCACAGAATGTAACTGTTGAGTCTCTGGCTAAGTTCACTGTATAATTGAAAGTGACTGGCATGGACTTTACAGGAAATGTGACATCCATCCACAGTAGCCATTTATTTGGTGGACTTATCAGACACCAAAAGTTTCTGTTTACAACTCATTGTATTGCTTTCTATATTAACGCAGACACACCAACACACCAACAAACACAATAAATAAGATAATTTACACATTCTATTTTAGCCCATTTTCCTGGCCTGGCAGATGTCACTGATGGCTGTGGCAGTTAATCCTGGATCCTGGGTTTGATACAAGCAGGATTTAGCAACGGCCATGATTCCAACATCTGTCAGGAAGCTGCAGTGATCTTTCAAACACACAGGGAGCAACATCACAGGATACTGTGCATTTCAGTTCTGGGGAAAGTGGGGAAAGACCTACCCAGAATCCGGATTTGTGGTAAGTTCATTGAAATTCGTTCGAGTTATTAGGTTTTAAAAAACGTTTTAAAATAATTGTTTATCGTCATGTTTGGCAAGAAGAGTGTTTTATTTTAAAATCTGCGTGGTAACTTATTTGGTTACTATGTATAAGTGTATTGATTTATGTAATGCATACTGTATTATTTATGATACATGATATGCATATTAATATATAATGTTAAATAAGCATTAAAAGACCTCTGTTATTGGAGAAAAAAAATTCTATCGAAAACAAGAACCGAATTAACTCTGAATACTGATGTGTTGTAATCCATGGTATGTTTAAGCAGTAAGGCACAAGGGGCATGGTATATGGCCAACATTCCATGACTAAGGGCTGTTCTTTGGCACATCGCATTGCAGGGTAGACACAGCACTTAGTCGTGGTGTATTGGCAATATACCATGAAGCCCCAGAGCTACCTCATTGCGATTATAAACTGGTTACCATAGCATCAATATCAGTAAAACATTTGCAGATAAAAACAGGATATGGTTAAACTAGGATATGGTCTCACAATGGGTATAAAGAAACAAAACAGGGTTACTGTGGTTAAACATGGTTAAGTTTACTGTCGTGTTCATAGCCAATTAATAAAAGCAATAGGGCACCTATTGTAGTTTATTGTCAATATAACATGGCTGCAATCAGAATTCGGTCTAGAAACCTTTTGATACTGGTGAAATGCTCAAAGGACTTGGACATTTATCAAACCTGAAGACAAAAGGGAGGGTAATCCTTTATTTTTGTTGTATGGATTAAGTATTTAGCATGTGTGTTATTTCTTCTAATACACACACTGCACTAGGTAATGCACAATCCGGTGGGAAAATATTGATAAAGCACTCCACACACAAGCAGATTTATGTGGCATTCAAATATTAGCTGAATATCAGTGAAAATATTTTTATTTTCTTTGAAATACATTTCTTCTGAGATGTGATGCAAGCCGGCAAATGCCCCTGATAAGATACACTATCAGTTTTATCAAGATCTGAATCAAAATCCCTTTTATGCAAAAGACATTCACATTCAGTATAACCCAAATTGTGCTTAGTGCAAAGTGATAGACAATGTTATGGGTTACATGGTAAATTCTGGCAGAAACGATATGATAAAATATAATTGCTGCAATTCAGCTTGATCTTACAGTCCAAATATAAGAAATCTAACCTTAAAATTGTGTTAAAATTGTTAAAGGAAAAAACTAATTCCTAGACAAGCTATATTTATTTTTCTCTAAGGAAGGGAACAAGGTGCAACACCAGGGATATCATACCTGATGATAAACCCAATAACGCCTGTTAAGGCCATGCAGGTGCAAAAGCAGCCCGAAGCCTCACTTTCTAGGCTACAACCTCACAGCACACACTTGCACCTGTTTTCAGGTCCTCTCTTGACAGTCAATCAAATGACATGGTGCACCTCATTCCCTTCCTCAGGTAATAAATGTTATGTGCATACACGGCCACAGGAAGATGCTGATATTGGCCAATTTTGGAGCGGTATTCAACAGATCTCGAAAGGATGGAGGCCATTAGCAGTAGCCGCTATCGCCAATGGACAGATGAAATACATGCACATCTGTCAGGTAGAAATTAATTTCAGAATCTTGTCAGGGGCTGCTTAGGTTAATACAGGAGGGAGGCTTCAACACCACCAGCACACCAACAATACTTTCTGGGTCTGTGTATGCATAATAAAAGGTTCCCTTTTGGTCGGCCACTCTGGTGTAACAGAAGAAGACAATACAATCGCTTTGCTGAGCTAGAAGGCTGAAACCATGATATGTGGCGCCTGCTGCAACCTGCCCAAAATGGAAGGAGCCAGAAATAAAGACAAAGGCTCCCATGGGGACGGCTGCCAGGCCAATGGGAAGGCCGTCCCCTGGACTAAAAGCATCAAACGGTAAGCGACTTCAAACAAAGCGCAGGAGGGCACTGAACATGACTAGACATACCCTCAACAATGCTCACATAACATGCCTTGATAGCTGTCCGATTAACTGCGACTGTAGAGAAAGGCTCAATCCCAAAATCTCTGCAAGACGAAAAAAGTCTAGATACAACACAAAAAGTGTGAGATTTGCTGACCACAAAAGTACTCGCAAAGGGGGCAATGTTAGTGAGTGCAGGTGTGTTTGTGGTTTTTACAGCAGAGGAGTGGGTGTCCTGTCTTAACACACAGGATTGTATGTGTCCTTTGGCATGTGCATGTTTCCCCTTGTATTTCATCTGAGTAACCGACCAAAAGGGAAGCATGTCGGTTATGTATATTGGCACCCTTGCATATAAACCTGGTTCAGCATGCTGTGTGATAAAATGCACCATTGCTTGGCAGTGTCCTGGTTTTCACCTAACATTGGACATTGCTGCAGTATGAAAAGACCAGATCTACTTAATGTCTGTCTGCTTTGGAACAAATTTGATGTAGAAATATTTTCATTTCTCAGAATGTGCACATGAGTTATGGGGAAAACAGGCAGCAAAGTGTTAAGAGAGACGTCAGTGGATGGAGTTCAGCCACAGCAGGTAAAGTCCTATATATGGCATTACACACACACACGCAAACAAAAACACACACTAGGCATTCAAACATTAATGAAAATAATGCAATATATGGTACATTTTAGATATTGGCTTACAGTACACAGTATTAAAATAGCGAATACAATGATGGTGCATAATATCTGCAGGTCTCTTTTCTTGGCAAATAGGAAAAACATCTGCTGCCAATATATTTATTTTACTATCCAGGTTGTCAGTGTCAAACTTACTGAAGGAAACCAATAAATGTTTAACCTCTCCCACACAAATCTTGCTGAATTTTAGACCTTTTTCATTATATATGCATGGATGTATGTATAAAAAAAGCCAGAAACAAATCAAATATGGAGCTGAGTAATCATGCCTATGTTTGAATCTATAGACCTCCAGAGACATTTACTATCATTCTTTGTATTATTTATCTGTTTTGTCGTAAGGATTTTTCATTTGCTTTGGCTTGCAGGTGTCTGTTCTTGATTTACTGAAAGGCTTATTTGCCTTTCCCTATGTGTTATCCTTCACTGCAAAACAGATTGAAAATTTCACATATATTAATCCAAATTCCTTAGTAGGGCAGTTCATACTTGTTTCTGCGCTATTGCATATCTTTTTCTCTGCAATTACTTACAGCCTCTGACACTGTCCAAATAGGAGACATTCATGTTCCACAGCCGATCAGCTGATTATGCAACTAGGATAACCTCCAGATTTCTGTAGCACGTTATCTCTAGCATAATTTGTCCTGCAATCAAGAGTGAAAATCTATTCACCCATTGCACAGCCATCTATGAAATCATTGCCACAGATGGAATATCAGAATGCATAATATGGGAAGCAATGTGGTGAAGTATTATTATAGCCATCTCCTCACAGAAAATCTTATGATTGATATTTTTTTGATAAGTAAGGAGACTGGACCTCTTAAACTTGTGGTGTATCAACAATCTTCACTTGTCACTGACATCATTTTTATGAATAGCTCTGCTTGATAATAGAACAGGCTGCACCATCACACTGTTATAACATTGGCAGAATGGGGTGTGGATGTAGGATTTGAGGATAACCTGAAGATAGGTAGGGACAGTTGTCCTTGCTGCTCCATTGGAAAGCAGCATGGTCTTTCAATGGACGTAAAGCTTCAAATGGAAAGTGCAATGGAGTGGGGAGTGCAAAAGAACACGCAGAGATATCAGGACTTGGGAAGGTTAAACACCTGACATTCTGGATAAGTTAAAGGGGTTTGAATGTACGAGCAAGGAGCCATACCAACGGTGACTTAGATGAGGGATGGGTGCCTGGATCAATATCTGCACCGCTTCCTGTATGTTGTCAGATCAAATGTTGCTGATCATGGTCTTGCAGAAGCAAAACACTTCCTTGATGTTTGACAAGACTGACACAATGTTGTCAAGGGTCACTTCCGGGTTCCGTGGAGTTGTCAGCCAGTATCATCTGGTAGGATGCCAGGTGGGATGCACTCCATTAGTGGGTAGAACCTGAGACACCCAGACCTGACAGGTTGGAGAGGATA
>JACXGJ010006171.1:0-35602 GCA_016801105.1 Esox niger
GTAGAGGAGGCTGCGGATGACAGCATCTAACGGTAGAGGAGGCTGCAGAGGGTCTGAAGGTGTAGAAATGGTACTGTGGAGATGCATGTGTGTGGTGGATGGATGGGGGACAGCACAGCACACTGTACAAACTACACACACTCACATAGTAGCAGAGTCAATGAGGCTTCAGCCCAAGACATCACAGGAGCCCTGTCAACTCCCAGATACTAAACATTCCACCGGTGTTCAACGCTAAGAAATTGTCCTGAGACCGCTGGGAGCACGGATGTGTCTAATGACAGCAGTCTTCAACACTAGAGCAGACAGCTTGCTTATTAACACTGTTAAGAGAAAGACATACGTAACAGAAGCGGAAAAACAACCCAAGATCCACCACACAGTTGCACACAGAAACAGCAAGGCAGACCTTGGGTGCAGGCAAAGACCTTGTTCCTGCCAAACATTATGAAGTGAGTCTGAGCAATGGACTGAAATAAAGCACTGAGTGAGACAGCTTCATGCACATACTAAAGACATATACAGCTAAAGATAGATGGATAGAGATGGAGTGATAGCGCTATACAGTATTGAGAGACAGATATATATATATACATATACGGTGAGCGATAAAGATAGCGATATAGATAGCCAGAACGAGAACTGACAGTAACCTGAGTGAGATGACAAGAGGCGTGAAATGTGCATGTATTGATTCGGTAGGCTGCAGTAAAAGATGAGCTACGCAGGAGGCCTCACCCTTTCAGTGCGGTCATACATGCTCCCTCTGATAAACAAAAGGCGATTTTAAAATGGCTACTGACAAACGTATGTACGTAAACACATTGTTCAACATCAGTGATATTGACCTTAACACAGGGAGGTGGAACAACTTGTGAATCCTGACACAGTGAGGTTCTGACGTAAGTCACCAAGGATTATAAGACTCAACACAAAAAAAACATGGCATTAAGACAAACTACACCTCCATTAGTTGCAATCATAGGAGCTTTAAGGAGAACAGCCAATGTTATGGTAATTCGATATTTCCTCAGTCCCAGGGCTGGATTGATGACCAGGCAGCGTGAAGCATGCAAAAAAACACAAGGCCTTATGGGAACCACACCATGGAACATTCATACGGTTTCCGTACAGAAAGGGAGCGGGAGCAAACGCAGTGTGGGATTGACCGCGGCTGAGTCAGACGTGCCCGTGTGATGTTCCTGGAGTCTGAATCACTTCACAGTGACAAGAGAAACGCACACCCACAAATACTGATACACTCCCACACATGCAGAGCTAGGAAAGGTCACAATAACAGCCAGCTCCTCTAACAAGGAGCTCTCCATTACAATGTGTTAGACTTCACCCCCTCCCTTAGGGAGAAAGAGAGACATAGGGAGGGATAGAGGGAGACAGAGGTAGATACAGCTGGAGGGAGAGAGGAAGTGAGAGGGAGAAAGAGGGAGAGAAGACAGAGAGAGGAAGTGAAAAGGGAGAAAGAAGAGAGATGGAGAATTATGGCTTTTAAATGCATTGTTCTCATTTCCACTGGCTGTTGAAATACAAGCAAAATGTTCTTCATGCCATTAAATCCCTTTAATTGAAAAGACATACAGAGAGACAGGAAAATGTGGAAAACACAGTAGGGAGTGTAGACTTACAGAAGAACAAACAATATTATTTCAGGTTTAAATTGCACCAAACACAGGCAACCAAAAGCGAAGAGGGATGACAAGAATGATAGTTGGTTACAGATAGACGAAGAAGACAAGAGAGAAGATACAGTTAAATGGATAGTGCCGGCGTTGGGTTGGGGGGGGTCTGAGAGAGATGGGAGGCAGAGATACAATGTTTGCCTGTGGTGGGTGGGCTGGTCTGGGCTGGCTCTTTACAATAGTCCTCTGTCCCTAGTCAGCTCAACTGTCTGCCTGTGTGTATGTGTCTTTCAGAGGGTCAGTGAGGGCAGTTCAGTGTCCCACACAGACAGTGGCCTTGTGTCACCCCTGCCCCCCCCCCCACCCCCCTCAGTCATCTTGTCAAACCAGTTGCGGCCCCACTGTAGGAATAACTGTTGGGTCACAAAAGCCCAACTGGCCCATTTACCACACAATCAAACACAAGGGCCAGAGATTGGAGGTCAAACAGCACTGGATCACATGCTGGACCAGTGATGACAGCTGTGTGTGTACACACACGTGCGCACGCGCACGCACACACACGTTTGGGGTCACTTAGAAACATCCTCGTTTTCCATCAATACATACACGAAATGAGTACGAATACGAAATAAAGCAAAATTAATAGGAAAGTCATTGACAAGGTTACAAATTATGATATTTAATTGAAATAATTGTGTCTTTCAAACTTTGCTTTCATCAAACAATCCTCCATTTTCAGCAATTACAGCAATGCAGACCGTTGGGATTCTAGTTGTCAATCAGAAGAGATTTCACCATGCTTCCTTAAGCACCTCCCACAAGTTGGATTGGCACTTACCATACCATGAAGCAGCTACCACAACAGCTCAGTAGGGATGAGATCCAGTGACTGTGCTGGCCACTCCATTATACCAGCTGTATGCAGAATACCAGCTGACTGAGTCTTCTCTAAATAGTTCCTACAAAGGTTGGAGCTGTGCTTATGTTCTTCTATATGATCAGAACACCTTTAATTTAGATGTGTCTGTCCATAAAAAATCTTTCCAATCTTCCTCTGGGTCCAGTGTCTATTATTTTGCCCATCTAAAGCTTTTCATTTTATTGGCATGTCTAAAATACGGCTTTTTCTTTGCAACTCTGCCTAGAAGGCCAGCATCCCAGAGTGACCTCTTCACTTCAATGTTGAAACTGGTGTTTTGTGGGAACTGTTTAATGAAGCTGCCAGTTGAGGATCTGTGATCTGGCAACTTTTTCTCAAACTAGACACTTATGTATTTGTCCGCTTGCTCAGTTGTGCACTGCTGCCTCCCACTCCTCTTTCTATTTTGGTTAGAGACAGTTAGTGCTGTTCCGTGAAATGAGAGGTACAGTGTTTAATGACATCTTCAGTTTTTTGGCAATTTCAAGCATTGGAATAACTTTTATTTAAGTCTCAGAAGCAAGTTTTGTTTCTGGACATTTTGAATCTGTAATCCAACACCCAATTGCTGATGCTCCAGATACTCGACTAGTTTAGGCCAGTTTTATTGTTTCTTTAATTAGCACAAGTTTTCAGCTGGGCTAATATAATTGTGCAACAGTTTTCTAATGATCACATAGCCTGTGAAAATGATTAACCTGGATTAGCAAACACAAGACTAACGGTTGCTGATATCCACACACACTGCAAAAAAAAAAAAAGGGAACAGGTAATCACATAAAACCAAGTCAATTAAACTTCAATGATATCAATCGGTCCAGTTAAGAAGCAAAAGCAATTGTGAATCAATGTCACCTGTTTTGGTGCTAGTGACAACAGGTTCACTGGAGAGGCAACAGCAAGAGTACTCCCAAAAGGGGAATGGTTTTGCAGTTACACAAGGAGAGCTGGACAGGCCTGTAGAAGGGCATCAACCAGCAGCAGGACAGGTATCTGCTCCTTGGTGCAAGGAAGAACAGGAGGAGCACTGCCAGAGCCCTACAAAATAACCTCCAGCGGGCTACTGGTGTACATGTTTCTCATCAAACTGTCAGAAACAGACTCCATGAGGGTAGCATGAGGGCCCAACATCCTCTAGTGGGACCTGTGCTCACAGCCCAGGACCGGGCAGATCGATAAGAACTTCGCCAGAAAACACCAGAATTGGCATAATCCATCATGACCGGTTTTGGCGGTGAGTCAGTGATGGTCTGGGGAGGCACATCCTTGGAGGGTTACACAGACCTCCATGTGCTGGCCAACATTGCAGTGACTGCTGTTAAGTACCGGGATGAAATCCGGAAACCTTATGCTGGTGCAGTGAGACCTGGGTTCCTCCAGGTACAGGACAACTCGCAGCCTCATAGGGCCAGACTGTGTAGGCAGTTTCTGGATGACAAAGCCACTGATGCCATTGACTGGCCCTCATGTTTCCCAGACCTGAATCCAATTCAGAACCTCTGGGACATTATGTTTCAGTGTATCCAACGCCAACTGATGCTTTGATCCAGGTCTGGGAGAAGATCACATTGCCTCATGAGTTCGTAGCAAGTGATTCTTATTAAGAGTCTGGGAGGCGATTCATGAACAGTTTCGAGAAGGGTTAACAGAGTGAAGACTTCAGTTATTATTAGAGAATGACATCAAAACAGTGCAGAATTGTCAAATATGCTAACAAAATAAAGTAGACAAGCAAGAGAGACTGATGAACAGGGAGGATGTTTTAATATTTATAATTTGCCTGCTTCCAAACACCTAAAAGCAAGACTTAAAAAGTCAACACAGACTGGGGACACCAACCACCAAAACACCTTCAGAGACTCACACATACACCCGCACATAACCACAGGGGTCAGACCGACTGCAGAACACACCAGCACACACTGGTTCCCAGACAGGTGGCTGAGCCGCACACTGGTATGAGGTCTCTGGTGGATAACTCACTTCTTTATTTTCTTCTAATGGAAAACACCTCTAGTTCCTAACGGACCTGCCCACTACATTCTCAGGTCAAGAGAGACAGAGATGTGGGAGTTAACTAATGCTTTATCACAGTCAATGATCATTATTCAAAGCACATGTGCACATGCAAAGGTGCACGTACACACACACACACACACACACACACACACACACACACACGGAAAAACCACACACGCAAAGTATTCATGCCCTATCAGATTCTACGAATCAGGGCTTGTAGAAAGTGAGAGGGGGAAAAAAAACAGAAATTAGAGACACCAAATTCCCCATCTTTCTTTTCTTTCCTTCTCAAAGACGCCGTTTCTTCCTCGAAGTGGAGCCAGATCTTCTGAGTATTTGCTCCTTGTGGTTTTAAGCCACACCCCAAAACCTGACTGTCAAATTAGCATCAAGCAGACCCAACGGCAGGAAGTGGTTGCAATGGCCCTTCCTGTTTCATTGTGGCCACAGTTGCTTATTCATGGTGGAACATTGAGGGTTAAAACAGGTTCAGCTCAGTTCTCTCTGACACAACCAGCTCATTTAACAAAAGAGTTAAGGAAGTATGCCTATATTAGAATATGTGGAAACTATGACGACCGAAGAGGAATTACATGATTGAAGGAGCAGTGGAGTCTAAGGTAGTCTGGGATGGTTTCAATTTTAAAAAATAACATTTGAAATGACAAGATCACAATCTGGTGACCATTTTGGGTCGAGGCCATCTGTTGACTACTCATGATCTAAAAAACAACGTCCTATCAATCATATTCACAAATTCCACATACACAGGGTCGGTGAGAGATACGTGCTGCACTGTCCAAAAATGTGCTGGACTATAAGTAGGGATGTGCATGACAAATATTTTCACTACTGATAAATATAAAGAATCAATAGGCAATGTCCATATTATTATGATAATTTATTCTTGTTTTGAAAAATTTGTATGATCTCAAGCTCCGAGAGTAGACGAGCAGCCTTACGTAGTCTGTTGACTATCAGGCCCGCAGGCGAGAAAACTCTTTCAAGCAGTACACATTTCTGGGATACACAAGTATATTTTCACAAGACGTGATAATTTCCTGTACTTGGCCGTTAGCCAGAGTTGTTTAGTCTGTAAGAAAAAAAAACGTAATTCCTTCCACCAAGTCGATCGGTATTACAGTCGGTATTTTTGGAGCTTTCAATAAATACCATCCTTGTCGAAACATCGACAATTCAACTATTTGTTCTCAGCCCTAACATATATTACCAAGGGTACTAAGTGCAAAGCACTAAGCACAAATCAGATGGGAGGGCCTATCACTGTAGAATACTGTAGTAGCCATGCTGGTTGAATGTGCCTGGAAATCTAAATAAAATCGTTGAGTGTGACCGGCAAAGCACCCCCACACCATCACACCTCCTCCTCCATGCTTCAAGGTGGAAACCACACATGCAGAGAAAATCCGATCAACACAAGACAAAAACATGGTGGTGGGAACCAAAAATCGCAATCTTGGACTCGTCAGACAAAAGGACAGATGTACACTGGTCTAATGTCGATCTCATGCTTCCATGCAAACGCTAATCTCATGTTCTTATTGGTGTCATTCAGTAGTGATTTAATTGCAATGTCAACCATAATGGCCTGATTCATACAGTCTCCTCTGAACAGCTGATCTGAGGTACAGTAAACTGCCGATTTCTGAGTCTGGTAACAAACTTATTATAGGCTGCAGAGGTAACTCCGGGTCTCCCTTTCCTGTAGTGGTCCTCATGAGTGCCAGTTTCACCATATGGCTTGATGATTTTTGCAAAAACACTTGAAGAAACTTCCAAAGTTCTTATAATTTTACAGAATGACTGACCTTCAGAGCAGACATAATGGTTGAGGGAGTGCAAAGAGTATGCAAAGCTGTCACCAAGGCAAAGTGGGGCTAGGGTCTAAAATTCGACACTTACTTTGGTCTGATAAACCCTTTATGATTGCTACATGATACCTTCTCTTATTTCATAGTTCTGATGACACACACACACACACACACACCTTAATACAGGAACAGGGAAGTTGAGGTATCCGGTTTCAAAGCAAGATTGTGATCAATTATGAAGTATTGTAATGTCACAGTCAAAGCACAAGGCTAGGAGTGTTTTCAGACCTGTTGGTCATTCTAATGTGGATGAAAGGAACTCCCAAAAGGACTCCAAACGCTCAGAGTGAAATATTAGCGTAAGAAAAAAAAAGAAAAAGGAAAACAGAAAAACAACACCAAGCTGTCTTGAATGTAATGTTAAGTTACACCGAGTGTCTCAGACATCCAGACAACAACAGAAACACACCCGGGTCACTCCACAGAGGTGACTATTGCTAGATACACGTTTATTTCCATTGTAGTAAACAATACGTCAGCATCCTTCTGTTCATTTATTTTTTATATTCAGTGGTTATTTATATAGACAAGAACATTTGGTCATGTCCAGCAATCTTCACTATTAGATAAAAACATTCAATGGAGTACAATAGGATATCAGTGGTACATTTCCATAGTAACACAATACAGTGTAGGATTGTATCTGCTCTTTGAATTCGGGAATATTTTTTAATAATTTGAATTTTTTACCAGCCTGGTATACAGTAAGAATAATATTATGAATGGGTTGTGGCAGGCATACGCTTATGTTTTCTTTTGTTTTTTGGAACTCTGTCAACCTACTATTGGGTGTTAGAATAGAACAATACCATTGGTGAAATGTGGTTATACATTAGCAGATTCAATGTCATATATGTCCATTGATTAGTTGACAGTTAGGGCACCAGAAGGACAACCGCCAAGAATAAAGAAAACGTTTGCAGATGACCCAAAATATGTGATAACATATAAAAATGAAGTCACTTCACATAAAAGTTTGTAGAAAGTGAAAAGGTCTGAATACTTTCTGAAAACACCATATACATATGGTAGGAGGGGCCCAGGTTACTGAACACAATGTAAGAGTTAATACCACCAAGAGTGTTTAGAATGGGCACGAGGGCAGGGTTTCCTAGGATTGTATACAACTGGGTTCAGGGTGGCACAATATTTCAAAATCACCCAACGGCATCACAATAAAAATAACCTCAAAACACAAAGATGGAACTATTCGTGAGAGAAAGCACAATTTCTGGGAATGGCAATTCCATTTCAGAACGGAGATGGTCAAGATGTTTATTACCGGTCCAATGGTCTAGATGTGGTGATGCAGCTTCCACTTCCTGATTATTGATCCAGCTCCGCTCACTGGAATCTCCCCTTCAATGTTATTTTATACCCTCCAGTAATCCATGCCTTCTTAGAACTTTTTCTCCAACTTTGGTCAGACTTTTTCTTCAGATTCACAGCTTGTAACGAAAGCAACGTATTGCAGTTGTTATTTTTCTTACAAATATCCCCCCAAATAATATCAACAAGTAGTTTATAATAACTGATTAAGTGTCAGGGTTTAAAACAAATGCCAATGTACCTGTAATTCCATGACAGAACTGGTCAGGGGGGTGAATACTTGCGAGGCACAGAATATGGAGGAAAGGTAGCAGCAGAATGTGATGTGATGTGTTACTTGGGCGTGTGTGCGCGTGTGTGGACATAAAGTCTGAACAAGAGAAACCATAAAAATAAAACCACATCAACAGACCAGACAGCCACAGAGTAATAATTTGGCCATCACGTTTAACAGACTTGATTTAATACACTGGTACTATTGCAGTGCCTGCCATGCAGAATGTGAAACTTGTATAATGTGAAAGAGACCCAGGCTAAAATAATTTGGGACCCCCTGGATTAGAGAACATTCTACATAGTGGGTGGCAGAAGTCTTGACTATGTAAGGGACCTTCCTCTGGGCTCACCTGGGTGGCCCTGGCGATGACCAGTGGTGATTAGAACCCGTTTAAAGTACTAAGCAACTCTGCAGCTGCTCAAGATGATTTATATGGTAAGGCTGTAGTCGGAAGATTCGAGGTTCAATGTCAAATCTCTTTATCCATCTGAAGGGTGAAGAGGCACCTATTATTGTGCACACAGGAACGTGAAGCTCATCGAGAACAACAGATGCTCTCATGCATGGTTCAATGTTACTTGCCTTGAAGCAAGCGTAGTAATCTAGTAGGCTTGTGTTGCTGGGTGGTGATTGTTCTGTGATTGTTTTTTTAAGTGGGTGATGGTTTGCGAGCCCTGCCACATCTAATCCGCAGATGTAGCAGGATGCATCTTTTCTTTTCTTTTTACTGAGAGTTTGATGGCTTGTCATCAATGGGAGGTCAAGATGGGATTTATTGTGTGCATTTGTGTCCTGTTCCTGAAAGAACCAACCCAGTCCATCAGTGCAAGGTAGTTGTTGCCATTAATCCAAAGCTTCAGGTTCTGGCCTGGTCCTGGTCTGGCATGGTCCAGTGGGCACCATGACGTTGACACATTTATGGTATTGATGACTGTTGCAGTAAACTCCTCAATGTTGCCGGACAAATCCCCAAACATTATCAGGCCTTGTGAATCAGTCCAGTAGCTTAGCAACCACATGCGGACCACATGTCGCTGCTATCTTCTGTTCGACTTCTCTTTTATGCAGGAAGCAAAAGAGTGGCATTACGGTCTGATTTGCAACTAGGGAGGGCAAAGGAAATCAACCATCCTTCTGCTCTGGGGTGGCGGCCAAGAGAGGTGGGAAGAGCCACGCGATCAAAATGACAGGCTGAACCAGAGGTAATTGGATCAAGGTGTTTTTCCACATTATTCTGAGTGGAAACAGAAAAGGAGATTGCTGCCAGAGACAAACAGAGGGAACATTGGTGCCGGGAAGCCTTTATATTGATAGCTCCTATTGGTTGATAACAGGCCAGGAGGTTGCCTTGCCGACAGTACCTGTCTATAATCGACTAAATGTGTCTAAGAAAATAGAAATCCTGACTTTTTATCTGTATGTTCAGCTCCATAGAAAATGTCTCACACCTACCTACCTACCTACCTACCTAACAGAGGCACAGTTTGTCAGTGTTTTACAACACTGTACACTTCTTTGCTGTGTACACAAACATCTGTATGTACACTGTACACAAGTACAGCCATTAGCACACCACATAACAACCAGGAGGAGTCATCTATAGCCCCCTTGTCCGACACTCACTCACAGGCTCACACGGCACAGCCTGGGTAACTCTTCCATCCATCCATACTTCCACCCAGGCTCGGCGGATTGACAAAACAAACACAGGAACACGCCCGCCGTGTCCCCGGCAAACCACAACAACGGCCGGGAGAAGAGCGGCGACATGCCGCCTAAAACAGTGACGTGGGTCAATACAAGCGCAATGGTTTTCTGGGTCACACAAAAAAGTGAAACCCCATTGCTGGTAGGGGCTAGGCTCCACAGCTTTTTCCCAGTGGCTTTCCAAGATATGTTGGCTGACATCCAACATGCCCCACCTGTCAGGACACTAACCCTCCCAGATACCAGAACACTTAGCGCAATGCATTCCAGTGTGCGCACACCACACACAGACACCACGCACCGTTCAGAATTTTGGGTTGTTTCTTTAAGCAAAGAATAGGTGTGGAAATCACCTAACTTGCTAAACATTTTGTCTCGGATCGACTGGTGCTGTCCGTGAACACAAACGAGCAGATCTTACTTGCCGTCTCTTTTGGAGGAGTTTTATTTCCTGTGCCTCTGCTTCATGCTGCAAGTGTCTGGAGAGGTGGAGGAACACAGCATCTGGGGGCAGAGATGGAACCAAATCAGTCCATGCACGGGTGCATGTCTTTATGCGTGTGTGAGCAAGTGAGTGCGGGAGATCAGGTACAGAGTGTCATGAGGAGAGTTGGAGGACCAATGGACCGTGCAACCAAGTTGCATTTCACACAATGGTTTCTCTTTCCTCCCCATCAAAGATGGCAGATATTGTCAGAATTACTACTCAGACACACGTCTCTACAGCGCACCCTCCCTCACACCTCTCCAATTTGGTTGAATTTCATATATACCAACATAATGGAGTAGTATTTTTCCACAGACGACAGAGCACTCATAGTATGAGAGGCCAGCATACCAGAATATTACCCTGATGTTGTCAGAGAAACCTTTATCACATCTCTGTCACTTCAAAGGCCTACAGACACTCACTGATGGCAGAGCAAACGTAAACTCTTCGGCATGGTAAATAAACATGATACCGAGAGCTTACGCAGACGCAGTCCAACTCGAAATATACACACTGAATGGAGACACGTAGAACACACTTGAGGGCTACTGACTTCCTGCATTTTCCCAAAGGCAATAATTGCCAATCTTGTTAGGGAGGGCAGGACTATATATGCAGCTGGTGAAAAGTTTTGCTATGCGTGCGACTGCTGTTTACTATGACATGTTGACACTCAGAAAGGACAACATCAGACACCTGCAGGCAACCCCCTCACAACAGAGAAGGCACGCACACTCTGGAGATTCTCCGGAATAGGTTATGTAAATGAACAGCTGAACAGGTCGCATTCACACACACACACACAAACACGCATACACGCGCGAAAAAAGAAAGATTTGAGCGCCAGACTCGTGGTTATTCCAGGAACTTTGCGGCTGTCGCAGCACTGATAGGATCTCGTAGTCTGGAGAGTCAATGCTCAACTGACTGGATGGATTCATAGGAAGCTGTGTCTATCCAAACTCTCTGAGTATCACATGATTCAACGTATTTGTGAGCTGTCATTATTGGTATCAGTCTTTGCCAGTACGTCCCGGTCTACATATACCGTTCTTCATAGTCTGTCCGGCTAACCAACACTCCAAACCCATAGAAACACAGCCCGCAGGGTCGGCTATCGATCCAATCTAAAACAGCATACCACTCCATCAGAACCGAACTCCACCCCGTATCCCTCTAAGCCGCCTGGAACCCCAGTAAAAGGGGCCTTGTTTTTCAAAGCGTGTTTTGCAGGCTGAAATAACACTGGGCTCTTCACCGACTCAACGGAGCACTAGCCGACGGGCTCACGGCGCTAGCCGAACAATGCTAGCGAGACGTGGCGGATGACGCAGGCCTGGGCGCTGCGTCGTTGCTCAGAGCGCCGATGCTTACGCAGACAGAGAGCCTTCGAGCACATACTCTTAGCATGTTGGGAACGGCAAACTCCTCCCCGTCTGGAGAACACAGCGCTTATCTCCGGGACATGATCTCGAGACCCATCAGCCAAAGGGGCGGGCCCACACCGGACGCCTGGCTCTGTGGCTTGCTCCCCTCCTCCCCCTACCTTTCCCGTAGCACACACCCTTCCTCTCCTCCACCCATCCCCTCTCTGTGGAATGCAAGGAATGTTGATTCTGGGCAGTACATTTAGTCACCCCCCCAACTCAAATTAGCCCCCTTATCCATAAACTCCCTGACACTGCCCCCTCACGACCCAGCCCACACTGCATGTCTGTGTACTGGTACCCCCTTCTGAGAGTAAAGGGGGGGCATTCTATTCATAGAATTACATAGTCAAACCTTCATCCCCTGAGGGGGACTATCTTCCTTTAGACACTGCAGCATTGTATTGAACCTGCTTTATCCTCAGCAAAAGACAAGGCCTGACCAAAAAGCGCAGAGCAACTACAAAGCAAGAGTGTCTCCTAGTCCTTCCAATCAAGAGGGTGTCAGGGTTCCTCTACGATTACTCTAGCTAAGCTCATTTGCCCAAACGCCGGACGACTGCACTTCTAACCACGGTCCAAGGTCGGACATCATCTGTGTCAGGAGATCTGGTCCTGATAGTTTTACTCTTCACATTCCCTCAGCCACTGCACAGCAAGTGCTTTAGACGCAAACACGCAGATTTCGGTGAGAGAGTTCACGCACAAACACAGTCACACAGAAACACGCGAATACAACCCAGCGTCATCACGGAGAGGTCGTAAACAAAAGGACCTCTGTCTGGCCAGCACAAACACAATACGTCCAATAATGGGAGACTTCCACACCCACACACAAAACAACCCAGTCGTCCTCAAACGACCCACCCAAGTCAAAACGGTTGCCAAGTGAAGTGCGATGTGGAGGGGCTAACTAGGTTGTTGTGTGAGGGCCTGGATATCAGTGTGCGTTTTGCGTATTTGAACACTTCCCTGTTGTGTGAAACAACCAATGGCTTTGACCAGTTCTCTCTAACATTTTTTTGTGGCCACTGAAAGGTATCTGTGTGTGCGGAGTGAAAAGGTGCATCTGAATGCTGTAAATCAGTTACCTTGTGCCTGCCTGACTGAACAAAGGTCTGTACCAGCCACTATATGGATCTCACACTCATGCTCACACAGCAATGACAGGGGGTGATTGGAGGTAGTGGAGTACAAGAAATATCCATCTACTCCGATCAACAATTTAAACACACACAAGTTTGTACAGCTAACCTCATGGGGACCAGAAAATAGAAATTGCATGCTCCCTTACCCTAATCCTAACCCTAACCTAACCCCACTAAAGTAAAAACTACCTAGGTGTAATGCCTAACAGTAACCCTAGACTCAACCAACAATGCATGGACCTAAAAGAAACCCCAATTCTAACTCTAAAATTACTTGTAAGTTTGACCCTTAACCTAAACCAGAAATTGACTTTTGCCTCATGGGGACCGGCAACATTTATTGTGGTTTTACTCTACTCATTGGGACATTTGCGCACCATGAGATAGTTAGACCTAACACACACAGAGAGTGAGAGGGTGAGAGAGAAAAATATGTTCAATGTGACAAAATAAATGTTAAATGACGACACTAACAGGCTAACTAGTTAGTTTCCCCCCCCCAAAAAAAGGTTTTCTGTTGTAGATGGTACAGTTGAAATTTGAGTCTGAACATACTGTAGGAAACTAGAGTGCTTAGTGTTATTGGGAGGTACTCTGCTAGTTTCATTATAACCCCCTGCTTCAATTAAAGTCCATGCACACAGCCCTATATGTACTTGTGTCCTACATATAAAGTACAGTGCATACTGCGCCCATGTAAACGTGTGTGTGTGTGTGTGTGTGTGTGTGTGTGTGTGTAACTGTAGCAGCATCCAGCCTTTCGGTAGCATTGTTGTCATGGTGAGGAGGGGGGAGAGGGGCTCCCTCTCCGGTTACGGAGTCTAGACCTCCAGGCTCCTCCCTACACTTTCTTTACTTCAGTTCACCCCTTGTCTACTTTCTGTCCATCAATTACATTTTCTCACCATCAAACACTTTAATGTGAGGTGAAAAACCATCTGCTTAGTTTTCAAAAGTTTAAGGCTACTAAAAAGCAGCTGCCAATATATTTTAAGTACATAATCGCATTATGTATGATAATAAAGCCTTGCTGCTCGATCATTTTAGAACATGCTGCTGGTGGACCATTTTATACATATGATCGATTTTTCATTTTTACTTGCTTCATTTCAGCCCCCACAAAACAAATACTTACTTGTGATCTCTGTTTAAAGAACAGAACCTTACAGGCTTATTAAAATGTCTGGTTCTATGGATCTGTCGCACCAAATACAATCAACTTTATTTTCTTTATTCCAATACCTCCACCTACATCCTTTACTCCAGTCACTCTTTCATCTTGTTTAGCGCTCCTCCCTGTCTCAAAGCTCCCCTCTCTGCTCTGCAAATTCCTTGGCAGGTCGCGGCTTGTTGTGCAGGAAAGGAGAGCACCGTGAGGCTGCAGTTCTCTCCGGCTTATTCAGTCATCATACACACACTTGCCACTTCTGCATGTCCAGTCTAATCTGAGGAACATGGGTGTGGGTGTATATCTACAGTATAGACCTGTAGTTTACACATCTGAAGTTGCCTTATATGCTAGTGGTTTGTACACATGCCAAGGTAGTTGGCATGGGGCATTAAACTGTTTGACGGAGCATACCCAGCCCCCCTCCCCCCAAAACAAAACACAGGACCACAGCTGCTCCAACTACCCCTCCACCTTTCCCACCATCATATTTCAGAGAGGATATTGCACAAACCATCAATGGCTGTGAGAGTGATTACACTTCACTGTAACAGCAGGAAGTGTTTGTGAGTGTGGGCACATGTGCGTGTGTGTGTGTGGGGGGGGGGGGGGGTATTTTCAAAGGGCCAGTTAAGCAAGTGGACAGTTGAGGAGGGAGGTGGGCGGTTGGCAGCAGAAATAAGAAAACGCAGGTGTTTCTTTCATCCAAACAGCAGCACTGACTACTGTCCAAATACACCTGGCCGCTACTGGCAGGTGGGTTGTATAGAGCTGGGACAAATGTTGCCTGGTGTTTTGATGCCACAACAATAAACCGATCGGTAACTAACATTTATAGGCACTGCTGTTTTTTAAATTGCCACTAGTTTGGCTGTTGTAGCCAAAGTGTCCCATTACCAATGAGGCATTGAACCCATTTGAATTTTCAAACTTCACATATCACTAGTATCAGCAATGCAAACATATTTATCAGCAGTGAAATGCCATGGGATAAGTGGTTGGGGTTGATAATTTCACTTTACATCTGAAGGGGTAACAATAGGAACCAGTCCTTCCAGCTACCAGATGTTCTCTTGTTCACCAAAAGAAAGTCAAACTTATTTTATTACAACTGGCTTTTTCTTGTGACCAAGAGCCATTAAAATATTTACTCCGTCACTGAGTTTCTTGGGCGTGGCCTGGAGTAAATATCAGGTTGTGTAAAGAGTCACATTGTCAAGGAGACTGGGGACCGGACAATGACGTCAGCAGTGTTATCAGTGCCCCCACCCCACTACCTTGGAGGCAGCTTAGGACCAGCCCCACCCTAATCCGGGGCAGCCTGGAACGACGCCTGACAAAATAACTCCTCTGTTTCACATAGAGCTAACAACAATAAAATATTATTTAAAATATTTTTTTTTTAAATTTGATTAGGATCATTTGTTTTAGTGAGCAGCTACAACGAATGGCAAATATTTATTTGATAAGGGCCACTAATTGTACAATCGACGTTCCAAATGTAAACTTTATCATATTTCATGTTTAATTGGAGCAATAATCATGCGTGATTAATTGTGAAATGTTGTCTCTTTACTGTAATTTTTGCACACGGGATAACAGTGCAATCATTTCCACACATAGGCACACTAAATATCTACTACCAATACAAGAAATAGACACTTTTGTTCTGGACCATTTCTTCCGAGAAGTGCATTAACATTATGAATGATAATTATTTCTGCAATCATGGCCAGACACCCTTGATAAAGTGTGTGTGTGTGTGTCTCCAGCATGGCTATTGTGGCATATACTTAAGCCCAAGCATGACTGCCACGTACCCATGCGTGGGGTTTCTACGGTTGATAAGTGTGTACGTAAGTCAAGTGTGCATATTAAGGGGTTTATGCAAACCAGTTGTCTTCCCAGAGGCACTGAGAGCACAATCTCACATGACTGAGAGAATTGCTTCATTCATGGCTCCAGTCACTGCCAACTCTACCCCAGACCCCGTGTGTTAGTGCTCCAGGGGGCTGTGTGTGTTTGTGTGTGATATTTGGCTCTCATGGCCACAGATACACTGTAGTAGACACAAACACCCACCCACTCACCCACCCACCAACCAACTAGCTTGCTCGCGCTCTCTCTCTGTCTGTCTGTCTTCTGACGACATTCATGTTTGTGCCCCTGCCGGTCCCCTGACCAGTGACATCATGCCTCCCTTGTCTTGCTAGCCAGCCCCACTTGAATTACTGTCACATGGTGCTGGGGCCAGTCTCATTCTCACACACTCCAGAGTTGTTATTTAGGGGCAGAAATAGAGCCATAGGGAATGTAATAAAGAGGAAGTGAGATACATTACTGAGTTTCAACAAGTGTTGTTTTCTTCAGCAGCTAATTATATCTAATAATGTTCAGGTTGTTACAATAGTACTAATAGAATCAGGCAACTTTAAGAACAAAAATAGATACATTTGAGTGGTCTCGGTTGAAATTGGAGACACATTCACAAGCGCAGCATAACACTTAATTGAATGCTGGCCATATCAACAACACCTCATCAACTATTTAGACCTTCATTAAATATTCAATTAAAGTATTAAAATAATACCAAATAGGCTAGTATTAAATTAAAGATATCAAAGACCTTGACAACTAAGGAATCGCATTTGAAGACAACCATCCCCGTTGTTTTGGCAGTGACTTCATCTCGAAGTTACATAACGCACCTCTTTCCATTGTCTTAACTTGGATGGAGAGGGAAAAGTGAAACCCAACAGTGTGTGTGTGTGGAGCAAAAATTGCCACATTCGGAGTCAAATAGTGAAGATCATTGTGTGTTCACAAAAACTACCAATACAGCCGAATAGTAAGACCTGACCGGCATACTAAATAGAATACGATTGCTCGAGAGAAATAATGAATACCAAACATGCTCCAACTTGCACTAGTTTCAGGGTTTAGGAAATATTAGTGAACCCGGATCTAAAATGATGCCACAAAATTCACGAATGAGGACAGGTATGCCTACGTGGTGACATCACATTCAGGCAATAACTGTCAACGTCTAAAAACACTGGCCATTAAAAACATAGCGTAGTGTTACAGGTTGTGGACATGTTCTTCGTCACCACAATGGTTAGGCTACACGGAGATGGCCTGTCCAAATGTAGCCTACAAGATGACATGCAGGGTTGACAAAAAAGGCAGAGATTAAACGTCAAACGGCCTTCTGTCTCATATACTTAAATCATCCATTCATTCATTTATTTTAGGGAAAAGGCAGACAAGATACGACGGTGTTTACTTGCCAGGCAGTATCCTACGCAGTACGCTACGGGCAAAATGCACTATACTCGCCGGTAACTACAAAACATATTCTACCCATTCTGTTAACTGTTTTTTTATTAAACCTAGCCTGACGTTTGGGTCTAACGTAGACAACTACCGCGAGGAAAACGTCTAAGACAGGACCGGACCACATTTCTGTAAGAATTCATCTTCGACAGTCGCGGCGGGATTACCTCCAGTTTGGGAACACAGAAAAAGATAGTCACATAACTAATAGGCCGCGAAGAATACCAATGAGGGCAAGTGACCTATCCAAAAAATGTAGCCTACTTAATGTCACCGTAGCCTAATGTCAACCGTGTTAGTGTAGGCAATGATACGAGCGAAGCGGCAGGAGGACTATTTGGCCTATGACTATTCTAGACCGGGAGGGATAGCAACCGAGTTAGTAGCAAGTCACCAAACTAATAACGACACCCAACATTGCCTACCCGACCCTATACGATCATAAATCATTCAACTACTAGCCGAATTTTGAGATCCAAGCGTATTCCATAACCAACCACTACAACCAGAGCGAGTATCTTGGGCATATAGCCTATTAATCTTGAAACACGTTTTGAAATGTTGGCCATTGTTTGGAGAAAAAAAATGAAACACGGCAAAAGTTTAAATATATCACTTCAATTAACCATCTATGGGCTGCAATGTGTAAATTGTCGCTTCGATCCCACCCGGTCTACAGACGCGCTTATTATGATCGTTTGAGAGATGGAATTGTTCTTGGGTCTTACCTTGATTTACTCCTGTTGTTAGGAACGGGAAAGTGTCGACCATACGAATGGTGTAATAGTTGTTTTTTTCTCTAGGTTGAATCCACGAAATAGATAAGCAAAAACAAGCATTTACGTGGCAAGGAGAGCAGTGAAAGCACGCTGTCTTCTCCCCGCAAGACAATGCGGCGCAGGTGGGCAGATCGATGTTGGCTTCCTGTTTTTCTGAAGGTAAACCACGCACAACTCAGCTGCTGTTGTTTTTTTCTTCATCTATCCCTCCCGTTTCCTCTTCTCAGGGCTTCTTCAGCAGCCTACTGTTCATGCAGTCGTCTAGTGGCCAGCCGGCTTCGCTTCCCCTATCTTCATACCCCAACACGAAATTAAGTTAGTGGTCGAGATTTCACCCGGAAACACAAAGTTCTGAAACCTCTTCTGTGAATTAAGTGGTAAATAAAAGAAACGCGAGTGGAATTTGGCATTTGAAAAATTCCAAAGTTGCCGATGTCATGTCGATTATCCCGAGTACATTCTTTTAGAGGTTTGCTTTCTGTACTAGCCTGTATCCCGTTGTAGTGGTGCCTTCAAAACAAATTTCGGCTACACAACGCCTTAATCCGTGTAGCGTAAATGGGAATGCAGATGCGTTATTGCGCAAGGCTTATTTAAATACTGAATAGCTATGAACAGGGCTTCAGCCCCATCGTGCGCATGATTCATCATCATTTTGACCGAATACGTTAAGTAGCCTAATAATGAACTAATCGTTTTTATTAATTGAACAATAATGACTGCAACATGCAACCCAAAGCGGTTGCCTTATCGGCAATTTGAAATTCAACTAGTTAACCACGCTGACCTTTCAGCAAGATGATCGTAAAACATTAAAACGAAGGAAATGTAGTTTTAGGTGTTTCTGGAATAAGGCCGAGTCCAATGACGACTCAAGATGAGAACTTTGTCGCCCCCTGGTGATGTAAGACATTAGGCCAGAGGTGTAGGCTATTCCTCCAAACGACACATTATTAAGGATAAATGTCAAAACAAAAATAAATGGACATTTAATGTATTTTCTAAAACTGTATATTATACATTTCAACATATATTACGCACTGCATTTACAATGCATTCAAAAATGTATATCATAATATTTTTAAACGCATCTCAACATTTATTTTGAATGCAATGCAAATACTTTGAATAATGTATCCACTAATATGTTTTGTATTTATATATTTGATAAATACACTGTCAAATATCTTTAGAAAGCTTGTGCTAAAAAATATTCTAGCATAAATGTACATGTTTATTTACAAGACATTTATTTATTTCTCAATGTGTGGAAAATACAAAATCATGTTTTTCAAATATATTATTTCTCAATGGTGTATGTCCATTAGTTTTTGTTACAAAAATGTCTTTATCTGACAGACATTCTGTTTCTCATCTCTCATCAACTTCCTCAGTCTTTAGCCATCTTTTCACCCACTCATTGAAGCATTCTTAAAGTACACATACAATATATGGGTAAATATAATTTATTACATGGATGCTGGAAAGATGTAAACTATGAAAACATATGACAAATAAGGGACATTTCAGGAACAAGTTCTAAAATAGGGTTCCTTTTCAGGATCTGATCTCTCCACAGATGTTCCAATTTCAAGCTTTTCCTGGGCCACTTAAGGATAATAACAGACTATGTGCTTTGGGTCCACTTTGTATTTTGCTCTTTTCCTCCTTTCATCATTCCCGACCAGTCTCCCAGTCCCTGCTGCTGAGAAGCATCCCCACAGCATAATGCTCCAACCACCATTCTTCACTATTGAGATGATATTAGCCAGGTAAATAGCGGTACACGGTTTTTGTCATATGTAGCAGCGCTTGGCATTCAGGCAAATACACTGCTAATAAAAACAAAGGGAACATGTTATCAGACCTCCACGTGGTCGGTGGTTTCCATTGACAGTTGTTCCGTCATTTTGTTCTAAACAAATGACACAATGTACAGTCAAGATATTCATCTTTAGTATATTTTTGAGCAGTGTAGTATGAGGTTTATTTTTCCTCAGTCTGTCAGTCCTTCAGACGGCATGTCATATGCCACTCAGGAATGGCTTCCGTCCAGGTACTCATATAGGCCTGATTAAAGGAGTGCTGCAGAAATTGTTGTCCTGACAGATTCTCCTATTTCTGCAGAGGAAATTTGAAGTTCTGTTAGAGTGGTCATTGGGATTTAGGTAACCCCCTGACAGGGGCCATTTGCCTGGGATAATTCATTTGACCAGCTCTAGGAAGTCTTAATGGTTCCCAGTCTTTTCGATTTCACAATGATGGACCAAACTTTGCTCCTGGGAACCTTCTCAATGCTTGGGTAATTTTGGCTGGGTTATTGTAGTTCCTGTGTGTTGTGACGCTGCATTCTATGTCGAGTAATAGTGGCCGTGAGCCCGGCATTAAAGAGAGCTAAAAGGAGACCTTTTGTTGAGCTTCCTGTAGCTTTATAGTAGGTTTGATTTGGTATTCGTTTCTAGTCCCACCTGGTTCCTAAGCGGGAACATAGGTTATAGATTAGGACCAGTTTGATTTGTCTTCATGTTAGTTTGCCACAACTCCCTGTGCATCTGCTCTAGAACTGGTTTTGTGTATTATAGGTAGGCCATTGCTATTGGATCAACTGAGGCATTCCAAATGTGCTAGTGATATTATTATTAAATCAGCATTCATGTGCAAACTATAAATGAATGGACCAGTCTGTTGGGTATGAAGGGGATCCAATTACTGTGTTGTTATGAAGTGAGTAAACCGTAGCACTTATTTTGAAGGCTTGACTTTTGTAACTCATTAAATACTGTTTCTGCTTCCTTTATTTTGGAAACTATTCATTTTGGTACGTTTTGTAATCAATTCATTCTGAATCAAAGGACTCAAATAGGAAACGTTCCTTGGGTTGCTAAGCACTGCCTGCAGTACAGGGTCATATCACGCCAAAAATGTAATTACTGATAGAAAGTTCCCATTATTTATTTAATCTATCTTGCAAAGGTTATTTATGAAGAAGTGTTCACTAAAAATAAGAATATGATTGGCAAAAGGACACTCTGCCTCGAAGGCCAGGAACCTTGCATAGTTTGGAGCTGTGCTTTGAGTCATTGTCTTGTTGAAGGAGGAAATTGGGTCCAATCAAGCTCCATCCACAGGGTATGGCATGGCATTGCAAAATGAAGTGATAGCCTTCCTTCTTCAAGATCCCTTTTACCCTGTGCAAAACTCCCACTTTACCACCACCAAAGCACTCTCGGACTATCACATTTCCTCCACTATGCTTGACAGATGGCGTCAAGCGCTCCTCCAGCATCTTTTCATTTGATCTGTCTCTCAAATGCTGCTCTTTGTGATCTGAACACATCAAACCCTTGATTTGTCTGTCCATAACCCTTTTTCCAATCTTCCTCAGTCCCGTGTCTTTCTTCATCTTAATTTTGGCTTTTTATTGGTCAGTCTGAGATATGCCTTTTTCTTGGTAGCTCTGCCTAGACCACCAGCATTCCCGAGTTCCCTCTTCATTATTGATATTGTGACTGGTGTTTTGAGGGTACTATTTAATGTATTTGTCCGGGACCTCCCACTCATCTTTCTATTCTGGTTGGAGACAGTTTTGAGGGGAATAGTACACAGCATTGTACGAGATCAACAGTTTCTTGGCAGTTTCGCGCATGGAATAGCGTTCATTTCCTAAAACTAGAATAGACTGATGAGTTTCAGAAAAAAGTTATTTGTTTCTGGCCATTTTGAGCCTGTAATCGAACCCACAATTGCTTGTTCCCAAACTCAGGACCCTGGGTCTTAACACTTCCCATTGCAACTGGATCCTGGACTTCCCGACTAGCAGGCCCCAGATGGTGAGAATGGGCAACCCCACATCCTTAATACAGAGAAGATATGAGTGACTTGGCAACATGGTGCCAGCATAACAACTTATCTCTCAACACAAGACTAAGGCAATGATTGTGGACTTCAGGAAGCAGCAGAGGGTGATCACGCCCCCATACCAATCGATGGGCCTGAAGAGGAAAATCTCTGACTTCAAGTTTCTTGGTGTGTTTATAATACGTGACCTCACTTGGTCCAGGCTAACAGACTTGGTAAAAACTGCCCAAAAGCAGTTTATAATTTCCTGAGCAGACTCAAGATGTGTAGCATGCCTACAAAAACTGTCAACCATTTTAACAGATGCACCACTGAAAGCATCCTCTCAGGCTGCATTATTGCCTGTTATGGTATCTGCTCCGCTGCTGGTCGCAAGGCCATCCAGAAGGTGGTTTAGTCAGTGGAGCGCATCATTGGCTGCCATAGCCCTTCCATACAGGGCATCTACTATACACAATGCTTTAGGAAAGCATGGAACAGTATAAAAGACTACAGCCACCCAGGTTATGGTCTGTTCACACTGCTGCCGTCTGGCAGATGTTACCGGAGCATCAAGGCATGCACTTCCAGGCTCACAAACAGTTTTTTCCCCCAGGCCATAAGGCTTCTCAACCAGCAACATTGATTTTTTGCTTACAGGAACCCTTTCATATGCTCTGGTCACTTTCATTGCATGTTCAGTATACATAAGCACATTGTAATGTATCCATTTATAGGCATTACTACACTTAAATGTAAGAATATTCCCATTTCTACATTCTCTTTAATTTCTGCTAGTTTCTATTGTTATGCATATTTTTGCTTTATATATATCTTAAAGCCAACTGCATAGCTCTCACGTGCCATGTCACAAGAATGTTACTGTTCAGAATGACGCTGATGTTATTTGGTGCATCTGACAAATAATACTTTGAAGTTCCAGATACTCAACTAGGCCTACTCTAAAGAAGGACAGTTTTATGGCATCTTTAATCAGCACAATTAGCCTTTTAAAAGGATGAAAGTGGATTAGCAAACAATGTGGAATTGGAATTTAGGTCTAATGGTTGTTGATAATGGGTCTCTCTATGCCTATGTAAATATTCCATTAAAAATCAGCTGTTTGCAGCTATAATAGTCATTTACAACATTAACAATGGTTACCCTGTATTTCTGATTTTTATAAGGGGGAATGTGTCAGAGTAACTGGACTGAATGAAAACATGGGGACACGACTATATTTTTATTTTAGCTAACATATGAATTTCCAATTAGAACACGTTATTTATGCCTAAATTGTAAATAGTCACACAATAATAAAAAACATCTGAAGAATTGTAATCATTATATTTCATGGTGGTGTGTAGTGTTAGTGAGTAGGGACGGGCTAAAATCCAATTGTTTCAGTGTTCTAGGTGTTCTTTATTAAGGTTTTACATGATATACCATCACAAAGACACTTTGCTTGATTGTACAGTATATTAAACAGATACTTTTCATGCATATTTATGCATGTAATGGCCTGGAGTAGGAAAAGGCACTGATTCGGCAGAATGCCCCCCTTGGTTAAGGCTTAATGTTTATACTTTAATGTTTAACTCCAACCGTTCGATTGCAACGGAATAGACTTCCAATATAATGTCGAATGTGTTAACTACGGTAAAGTTCGCTGAAGCGAGCTGTCTTCTGTAAATATTAGCAAACGTCTCCCTACTATCCGCCACCCCCATTATTGGACGTTTCTAGAGGTCGGAGAAATCCTCTCAAGTTCAAAATATAAATACACTGGAAAGCAACGGTACGTTTTGCTAATCAATATAATCTTTCAGCTAGCCCACCACCATTTTTTAAATAATCTTTCAGCTAGCCCACCACCATTTTTTTTTACCTGTTATAGATGTTACCCGAGTGGAGGGTGGATGTACATTTAAAATACGTTACAATATTGACTATTCGTAATGGTAGATTCGAGGCGGAAGGATTAACGTCTTGCTCTTTATGCCCAAATCACACAACAGACATTTTGAAGTTGTCAATGTACATTAGGCGCGCCAGTATTGCAAAAGTTCTTTGTTTATTTACCTATAACCAATTCACACTGCTAGGAATCTGGAAGTTTTAATCATGGTAAACAGTGGTTGACTTGGGCCTTCTAATTTTAGGCAAATAACATTCCTCTTCCTTTTTTAGGGCATGCTGTATCCTCTTAACCGGTACATCGTCATTAACATTATCCAATCTGCGATTCGTCTGTTTCTGTACTTATTACATCCGAAGTCAAGCGCTAGGGGTAAAACTGAGTCTTTGGCTATTTGTAATACTAATATGACTTGATCATTAGTTAGCCTTCAACAGGGATAATGTTAACTAAATGTATTAATTTAACATCTCAACTACAGCCTATTGTACCGATTGGATTAAAATATGTTCTACTTGAAATTGATACTACTATCAAGCTAGCTAATGCATGCACACAAGCTATCTCAAATTGACTTACTACATATGCAACCAACAGTAAATACTCTCGAGAAGACCCGGAGAGTCATGAAGAAAATACACGCAGGGCGATTTGTTGGCTTGGTAGGGCACTGAGTATTTTCTGTTATATATCAGCACATTTGAGCAAGAGATGTGCGTGTAGATGCAAGAAAAAGACTTGGGCCCAATCCCAATGTCTCCCCTAAAGCCAAAACAGCATCATTAAGCAAAAACTAAAATAAATAGTTGAATAAACTAGGTGTGTAATAAGGTCATTGCATTCCTCTGAGGACATTGGAACATTGTTGCTCACAAGCTCTTTAGGGGTTCCATGCCGGGCGAAGACAGACTTCATTTTCTGGACTGCTGTGTGAGCTGTTTTATCGGGTAAGTTTAGCACGTACGGATATTTTGTCAGGTAATCCACTAACAAAAGGTATGTCTGGCATTTCAGGTCTAAGATGTCTGCTTCAACTGTCTCATCCATGGCAGTTTTGGGACTTCATGCGTAATGAGTGACTTTCTGGTGTCGCTGTAACTGTTGACAACACACACTTCTCCGCCATCATCTCAGTCACATGCCATTCCAGCCCAGTAGAGGACACTTCTTGCTTTTGCCATTGTTTGCTGAATTCCTTGGTGAGCTAGATGTAGCTTCTCTAAGATTACATTTTTGAAGCTCTGGGGTACGATGATCTTGTCTCCAACCATCACAATACCATTCTGTAGGCTGATGTCTTACCACATTGGCCAGTAGCTGTGTTGGCTTCTGTCCATGCTGTGTAGTGTAGTTTCTCTGGCCAACCTTTCCTGTTCCCCTCACACACAGCTTGTAGCACGTGGTCTGCTGCCGTTGCCTCTTTGAGCCGGCCAAGTGTCTCAGTGCTCAGCGTGTCTGTGGCTTCCACGGCGTACACAACCGTCTCGTCACACGGGTTCTCCTTGACATCTTCTGCCTTTCTGCTCAGTCGCACAGTGTGTCGCCTATGTGCATGTGCTTGCCTGAGGGTAGCCTTCAGACGCTTCAGTGCTGCGCTGTGATGTGGGCTCCATTGCCATATAGCATCCTTCCTGAGTAGCTTTCTGAGAGGTGCTGTCAATGAGGCTTTGTTCGGGATGTACTGCGCTAAGTACTTTGTCCTTCCCAGCAGTCTTTGCAGGCCTTGTTTGTCATCTGGGGGTGGCATGTAGTTAATTGCTCTCACCTTTGCATCATCAAGTCTCTGGCTTGATGTGCCACATGCACTTCACTGTGTGGACTTTGAACTGGATCTTGTCTCTGTTGAAATTCTCAAAGGTCCAAGCACACCTTTGGTGTACCCTTCTTCTCTCTGATGACCAGAATGTTCACCCAATCTGTCAGCTCTCTGACTGCTGTTACAACATCTCTTTTCTCGAGGTCTACCAGTGTCCCTCATTCTGTCAATGACTGAGAGAGGAATGTTCCTGCAGCCATGGACCACGGGAATATTTTGTATCAAACCAAACTGGCTTTTCTCCCAACCTCCAAGCAATATGTCCTCCTGCTCCATAGACTCGTTGTCCTCAATGTTTCAACAGGTTTACCCAAAACTTCGCCAAGTCTCAACCTCAACCCAATGCGGCCAATCATTCAGCTCACTGTTGTCATTGCGAAACAAAAGTGGTTCCCCAGACAGTCAAATGGACTGGCAGTTGATGCCAGGTGTGCCATCACTACCCTTCTCAGGAGACAAGACAGGCAAAACCATTGTTGAGACACAAGCTGGCAGCATATTCTATAGACAACGTGTGAGAACATTTCAGTCAGAACTATACAGCACATCTGACTGGGGAGATGGCATCTCAGTTGAAAGCACACCCACGTCTATGTTGGGTATCTACCTGTTGACCAAACTGTCTGAAATCACTTGGAAAGGTCATCTCTGATGAGGAGATCAAGTCAGACATTGATGTATTCCCTTGTGTCAGAGTAAGCCTGTCTGAAGGTGACACAGCTGAATATAACAAGGACCAAAACTCTAGCAGGCACACATCTGATCACAAAGAGGTCCAGGACTGGTGTATGAGGCTTGTGGAACAGGAGAATAAGATTTATTGCATCATTATGGATATCGCTGAAGATCAACCAACCAGCTGACCAAAGGATGCACCCATTGATTCATCCAACCGACTAGCCGGCGACCATCCATCTGACTAACAAGCTGTTCAACTGTGTAGTCTTAAATAAAGACACATTGAGAAAGGTAAGTGCTAGTCCTGATCCTCATTATATTCCAATGATACCGTTCGAATTTACAAATATGTCCATGTGATTATAAAACGTTATAGTTAATGATTCTGTATTAGTGTAAGACACGTTTTGAGCTCCAAGATAGATGGCTTTATATAAAAACAGAGAGAATATGGTTACAGGGAATCGAAACCTGCCGGGTTGAACCGCACCTCTTGCACCCCAGATAGTTACGCCACTGTCCAAGTATTTGACTCGTGTCAACATCTGTGTTAGCGAAAACTCGGGCTTTACCCAAAGGTTATTGTTGCTGCATTTAGCGAATTAAATGGCTGATTAAAATATTAGCAAATATGTAATTAACCGTTTAACCACACAATTTCCAAGAGTCTGGGTTTGCCTTCGTTTTTCTACAACAGACGCAAAGTTTCATTTTGTCTAGTATCTCTGTCTGCAGCTGGTCTGGGCCTGAGATTTCTATTAAAATCTCTGAATGGCCTGTGAAAATGTGATTAGCGGTGTTCACGCGATTGGGTGGAGTTCGCAGGTTTGAGTAGTAAATGTAAGTGCTTACAAGGCAAGGTTCACTTGTGGTGACTCCGAGTTAGAATCTAGATAAATATTATGAACGTTCTTAGCGCAGAACTACGCTGAACCAAAATTGGTAAAATTATAGGCTAATTAGGCAGGCTGAATGCAAAGGCAAGACGCAATATCACAAATAAAAATCGTAAAGACGGCAGTTATGTGCGTTTACCCTCAACTACACCCCATAATTACATAGACTGAGACTAAATATACACCTACTGAAAAAGCACATTTCCAGTTAACAAAGGCCTATGTATAATATCTGTTTCTATGTCTAAGTCTGTGACAAGCCAATTGGCTCACATAAATCGACAAGCCGGTGTAAATTACCGGCTTCAGCCACAATTTGATTACGTAATTTAGCTGGAGGTAACTAGCGTGGCCAATTTGTTCCATCCCACTGTATTTGTATTTTTGTCAATGTAACAAATAGGCATTTTGTCCTTATTTCGTCCTGTTAGTATCAGAAATTAAACGTGAGTTCGGAAATAAGAGAAGACAACAATATTCATAGTGGTAACAATAATAGTGTTATTTGTTGTTCCAGCACGGATGCTTTAGATGTGACACAGGCACGTGAAAACAGCGAAGTGTTTGTGATAATCTTATTGTTCAGTTGCGAGTGGTGGAGTTGTCTAATAAAAGCTTTGCAGGTTAGCTTAATGCATTTACCGTCCTTTTTGTATAACCTGTCGAAGATGGAACCAAACGAAACATGTCGTGTGTGGTCTACGTTGCGATTGGGCAATGATTACTGGCAATAGTCTATGTGGACTCATTTGATCGCTAGTAAGACCAAAACAACTATAAACTTGTAATAAACATTTGACGAATGGACGTAATAAAATGTTTTAGAAATCAATAAACATGAGCACATCCATGTTTAATCATTTTAGATGTCGGATGGATAAGGAAGCACTCTGGCGTAATACCTGTGATTACCATTCATACCACAAGAGGGCAGTATAGACCAACCGATAAAGTATACTTTAATTACCCTTCTGAATGACAAATATGTCGCATCCCCCAGCAAAAAACGGATATTCTACAGCCTTAACGTCAGATGCCCAGCCAGAGTATTTTGTGTTCATTTATGGTTAGAGTTTGGCGTGAGGTTAAAAGTGTCGTAAAGGTTAAGGATATATTAAAAATCGTGTACTTTTATGATCTGTCTGGTACTTATGATTAAAACAATATTTAAAACTCCAGTTTGTGTCTGGTTGTTTGTTTTTGTTTGTATGGGCATAATCTATTAATTGAATCACTTTTGTACAGTGGATATAAAAAGTCTACACACCCCTGTTTAAATGCCAGGTGTTTGTGATGTAAAAAAAATTGACCAAGATACATCATGTCAGAGCTTTTTTCACCTTTAATGTGACCTAGAACATGAGCAATTCAATTGAAGAACAAACTGAAATCTTTGAGGGGGAAAAATATTAAAAACACAATAACCTGGTTGCCTAAGTGTGCACACCCTTAAACTAATACTTTGTTGAAGCACCTTTTGATTTTATTACAGCGCTCAGTCTTTTTGGGTAGGAGTCTATTTGCATGGCATATCTTCACATGGTAATATTTGCCCACTCTTCTTTGCAAAAGCGCTCCAAATCTGTCAGATTTTCCAGGACATCTCCTGTGCAGCCCTCTAGATGACCCCACAGATTGAATTCAGGCCTGGGCTCTGGCTGGGCAATTCTAAATCGTTACTCTTCTTCCGGTGTAGAAATGCTTTTGTGGATTTGGATGTGTGCTTTGGGTCCTCTTCATCTTTAGCTTTCTAACGGATGCCTGATGGTTTGTGCCAAAATTGCCTGGTATTTAGAACCGTTCATAATTCCCTCCACCTTCACTAAGGCCCCGGTTCCAGCTGAAGAAAAACAGCCCCAAAGCATGGCGCTGCCACAACCATGCTTCACTGTGGGTATAGTGTTCTTTGGGTGATGTAAAGTGTTGTTTTTGCGCCAAACATACTTTTTGGAATTATGGCTGAAAAGTTCAACCTTGGTTTCATCAGACCATAACACATTTTCCTGCATGCTTTTGGGAGACTTGGTGTTTGTTTTTCCAACCTTCAGCCAGACTTGGATGTTTTTCTTTGTTAGGAAAGACTTCTGTCTTGCCACCATAGCCCATTCACGGGAGATTGTTGTCACATGTAGCACACAGCCAGTACTTGTCAAAAATTCCTGCAGCTCCTTTAACTTTGCTATAGGCCTCTTGGAAGCCTCCCTGACCAGTTTTCTTTCTCATCTTTTCATCAAATTTGGAGGGACGTCTAGTTCTTGGTAATGTCTCTGTTGTGACATTTTCTCCATTTGATGATGGCTGTCTTCTGTGTTCCATGGTACGTCTAATGCTTTATTATAAATTATTTTGTACCCTTCTCCTGACTGATATCTTTCAAAAATGAGATCCCTCATTTGAACAGCTGAACTTTATTTGTGATTAATCAGAGTTACTTTAAATGATGGCAGGTGTGTAATGACTTTTTAACATGAGTTTGAATGTGATTGTTCAATTCTGAACATAGCCACAACCCCAGTAATAAGAGGGTGTGCACACATATGCAACCAGGTTATTGTAAGGTTTTCCTTTTTAATTTTTCCTCCTTGATGTTTTCAGTTTGATTTTCAATGGAATTGTTCACATTATAGGTCACATTAAAAGTGGAAAAAGTTTATCTTCTACATCACAAAAACCTTGCATTCCAACCGGGGTGTATAGACATTTTATGTCCACTGTAACTCAGTTAGCCATTATATTTCTCAGGTTTAAAAGTGAATGGATTTATTAACATTGACGTAGTATAATTCCACTTTTTCAAACAGTGGCCAAAATCTGCATTTTTAATTAGATATATTTTTTATCTACTCAGATTGTAGAATGTGTTTTTGTTTAGGGAATATTGCATGGCTAGTAGTAGGTTAGTGTATGGCTTTTTCTAATTCAATGAACTTAATGCTTCCCTCACTGACTGAGATGTAAACTAAATAGACTCTTACTCCTTACCACATTGGTACATACATACATTTGGTTCCTCCTCCACAGCACATAGAACACTTTTCACACCACCTGAACCCCTGTTGGATGATGTTAGTATCTCTATAACCCACACAATACTCACTTAACCATTGCCAGCCTTTGAGCTGAGATAGCATTATGATTAATTCAATATATTATGTTTCTGCTCTGATATTTGGGCCAGAGCCAGAGACGCTGTGTCATATGGCCTAGATGGACAGGCAAGGGTGTGGGGCAGTCCTTCCTAGCCCTCTCATAATATTGTCATTGTCTAAAAATGTGCTTACCATAAGCCAGGCTCATAGGTAATGGCTAAAGCCCTTTATGGTGGAGTCCAGGATGCTTTTGTTACAGAGTTACTCTCCTTTTATTCTATTAAATGTACCCTAACTCAATTCAACCCTGCTTGCTGCATAATCTCATAACACAAGATAAGCATGTAATAAAAAGCACATTGGACTTGAAAGAAGACCTTATGTGAATGCATGTAATTATGGGTATGAAAATACAATCATTTGTTTAATTGTGAGTCCCTGCCAAGAGGTATGTCATTGTTTTAAAAGAATACATTGTTTCTGGGACTGAAATTAGATTGTACTGTGATGAGATCTGGGATGTGACGAGGCTACACTTTTTTGGAGAGGAGACCCAGGGTCAGGCCCATGGCAAACTTCCTGTTTTGTATCCAGTCACACACCAATGAAAAGAGAGACAGAGGGGAGAACTCTACATCCCTTCTGGGCCAACACATAAATAAAGGAATGAACATACAACAGCTTTCTATTCCATGCAAACCATCTAGTAATTAACTGCCATAATAGTGATTATTTTATTTTTTCTTATCCAATTTGGTCACTTGTGCCACATCTCTACATGCTAATCCCTGGCAGTTTCTGGTTTTAATCAGTGTGTCCTTTTTTCTAAATAATTCCTGTATGATATGTAATGAAGCATTTAATGAACACAGAAGGAACCACGCAACATGTAATTGTTTACAGGGATATGCCCCTAGAGAAAACATGTGTCCGTGAACTGGCATGAGCGAGCAAATATTACTAGGGGTATTGATGGAGTGAATTGGTAAACTGTTCAGAAACATCCAACAAAGCTTACAGAAATGTCAACATAAGTAATTTTTGGCCAAAAATGAAATGCAACAATCATTGCAAAACTTCATTGTTATTAAAACATAATTCTTTATTATTTTAATTGCATTTATTATAATCTGCTTATGAATACGTAGTCAAAAATTAAAAGAAACAAAGCAGTCTTCTATTAGAAAAAATATTCATATTATTTGGGCCATATATATGTTTCTTTTTACGGTGTCTGTTCTTTGCAAAAAATGTAGCTCTTTCAGCAAATCATCTTTCATCCCTGCATCCAATTCTTTTTCCACATAGGGATTTATGTGCTTTGACAACTAATGTCCAGGTTTCCAGTCTTTTGCACTCATACATAATTGAAAACCTGCGCTCCATAGTTATCCTTTGACGTGTTTTCCGAAATTTCAAGTCAAAAATCAAATGACAAACCGCTCATCTGGGAAACCTGAGTGGCCTCTGCACCCTCCGTCTCCTGGCTGTCTTTTTCTGGTGTCCCAAGTCGCTGGTGCAGTGTGACATAAAGGGCAGCAGGGAACGACGTTGCACATAGGACCTTAGACTATCCATCCTCTGTATCTTTTTCTTCTTAGGCTTTCGCTCTAAACTGCTCTGCAGGGGCCTTAATATATCTCCCCTGATGAGCAGTGCAGGGTGGGATTAGCCCTGCTGGCTGCCTCTGGAATGTTCTACCAGCTTTCTCCCTTGGGGGCGTTGGCACGAGTCTGATCAAGGAGCCGAAGGCAGGTTTGCACCTTAATATATTCTTACAGCTCGTGTCCTTCAATCTTGTATGCTCGCTATGTTGTACACACATTTGTTTACTAGATGTTGTCTAATTTTAGGATCACCTTTTATACAAGTACAATTCTTAAAACAGTAGTGAAAAGTACCTTGGACACAGAATGCTAGTGGGGAATTTGTAGTAGTGCAAGGACATTTTAGGATTGTACTTTTGGTGATATACTACATGTAATCTGAAATCACAATGTCAATTTTCACTGCTTTGCTGATGACACACAGTTATATATTTTGATGAAGCATGGAGAAATCCCAAAATTAGTTTGTGTTTCAAATACTAGGAAGTGTATGACAGAGAACTTCCTGCTTTTAAGCTCAAGAAAAACAGAAATGCTCGTTTCAGGACTCAAGAAACAGTTTTGTTGGCAGATCTCACTGTGAACCTCTGGCTGCATGGTCGTATCCCAGAAAATTGTTAGAAATCTCAGCGTTACCCTCGACCCTGACCTCTCCTTTGATGAACATATAATATATATCTCAAGAGTTGCTTATTTTCATCTTCGAAACATTACAAAAATCTGAAACTTTCTATCAAAAACTGATGCAGAAAAACGAATCCATGCCTTTGTTACATCAAAATTAGATTACTGCAATGCTCTTTTTTCTGGTTTCCCTGATAAATCAATTAATAAACTTCAATTCAGTGCTGCACACGGCTGCTTGAATCACATTACTCCAGTACTAGCCTCTTTACAATGGCAGCCTGTTAGGGTTAGGGCTGATTTTAAGGTTTTATCGTTAACCTACTTGCTGGACTTGCTCCTATTTATCTCGCTGAAATGATCCAGCCATACATACCTGCACGTAACCTTAGATTACTAGATGCAGGCCCTTTTAACTGTACCTAAAATTTTGAAAAAAAAACAGCTGGAGGCAGGGCTTTCTCTCATAGATCTCCACTACTTTGGAATGATTTGCCAATTAAAATTAGAAATGCAAACCTTCAAGTGTCTACTAAAGACTCATCTCTTCCGCCTGGTCTATGATTAAGTGTAGTCTGACCCAGGGGTGTGAAGGTGACCAGAAAGGCCTGATACTGTCCACCCTTGCTGTCTTGCCAGGTGGGCTCTCATCGCCACTGGGATGTCCTCCCTCCAATGCCATTCGGGGACAGAGTCACTGGCTTGTTGTCTCTCTGTTGCGCACTGGTGCAATTGGGCTATACTCTGCTGGCAATACTCGCCCCTCATTCAGGATGATTGCGGTGGGTGGGTGTCCTTTTGGTTGATGCTTGGCAATGTGGGTGGATTGATTTCCTGCCTGTTGGGCCCTGTCCTGGGCCTCTGGATAGGGCCACAGTGTCACTGGATCCCCCTGTCTCCGCCCCAACATCTTACGCGGCTATATTATTGTGCTGGGGGAGTAGGGTCTACATTTTCCCTGTCTTCTGTCGTTTTAACCTTAGAATGACTTGAGGACTTAACCCACACCTGCGGAGTACCAGACTTGACTCGTTGTGGTCCCTGTCCCAAGTCCTCCTGGTTGTGTTGCAGATCAAGACGATACCTGACGATTTCAGCTGTCACTCAGCTGACCCCTCCTCCCCCTGTCTGTCCCTGTCCATCTGGTCATGCCTCCGATCTGGACTAGGTTTAAGTAGACTCTGGGCTCAGCCCACATTCATCCATTAACTATTACAATTTGGACTCTTAATATGTTCACCCGGCACAGCCAGAAGAGAACTGGTCACCCCTCGGAGCTTGGTTCCTCTCTAGGTTTCTTCCTAAATTTCTTTGCTCTCTTATGGAGTTTTTCCTAGCCACTGAAGTTCATCACTACTGTTGTTTTCTCCCAGGGGTTTAAGGCCGGGTGTTTTGTGAAAGCATTTTGTGACAACTGCTGATGTAAAAAGGGCTTTATAAAATAAATTTGATTTGATATTGATATTGATGTATTTGCATAATTGCGTATATCCCCAAAATATATGTTCAGCATCAAAGTGATGTAAAGTACACAGCCAAGGTGACCAGTATATATTGAAAATGTGTACAATTATGATGACGTCATCACACCAACCTATCATAGCCGGTGTAAAAGAAACGCCTGACAATTGATCCTCCACATACAGATCCTGACAAGAAGGGAACAAAACTGTTGGCTAAGGGTATCTTCTGCACTCTTTATGTGGAAGAGCATTTAAGATTGAGTGTAGCTTTGTTAATCTACAAAAGCAGAATTCATGTGACACATTCTGTTTCCATTTCCATAAAAACCCTAACTTCCAATCTTTACAACCACAGAGGGTGATGTCACACAGTCTTTGAGGATATGTTTTACTTAAAGTTATTGGTTCAGAGATATCTGAATATAAAATGACATAAAGAGACAGCTCACCAATAGCTGAAGATGTTATTTTATATCAGATCAAAGAAGTCTGTTATGAATAAACAATGCGTTTGAAAGTATTCAGACCCCTTCACTTTCTCCAAGAAGTACCCTTTCATGTACATTTCATAATTAATGCTATGGTGTTAGGAGTCTACTCAAGTACCCCCTCCAGTCTAGCCAGTTACCCCCAGGGGTCCTAGTACCCCTGGTTGAGAACCACTGAGCAAGACTACAAAGAGTGTCATTGAGCAAAGATATTTTCAAACCAGTAGTAAAATACTGTTTTGGAAAGCTTGTCCGCCTACACATTTGGACATACAATGGGGTCATTTTTTTAATTATTTGTTGAAATTCACATCATTGACAATATTATCCAGTTTATGAAAGGAGTTATGTATGCACTATACTGAACCATACTATTCTGTACTGTGTTGTATTGAAATCTGTACTCTATTTACAACAGGCTCCTTTCCAGACCAGACCCCTCTCCCTGCGCTGGAATTCACATAGGTTGCACCAGCCAGGCTATGAATGAAGACCCATGGATGACCTTTAGAACTCAGTGCTTCATAGTTCCACCACTTGGTAGTTAAGCCATCTATAACCATATTATTCAAGTATTGTCTTGCACCATTCCATCTGCTTGGGCTCTGCAGATCTTTCTATTTAAGAGATATAGCTTTCTGAATATGTGAAAATAATAAAATGAATGCTAACAGTCAACATAGGGATCCAGCATTGACCCATCATTTTAATGAATAATGCAGTTGGGAATTTAGCCGGGACACTGAGAGTCAGAAAACCCATTTAACATCCAATCCTAAATGATGTCTCTGCCCCTCCAAACCCACTGCCTTTCCCCTATTGGCCCTCCAACACCACAACCCTTCAACACTACTGCCTTTTCCCTATTGGTGGTCCTCCAACACATCTGCCTTTTCCCTATTGGTGGTCCTCCAACACTACTGCCTTTTCCCTATTGGTGGTCCTCCAACACTACTGCCTTTTCCCTATTGGTGGTCCTCCAACACATCTGCCTTTTCCCTATTGGTGGTCCTCCAACACTACTGCCTTTTCCCTATTGGTGGTCCTCCAAC
>JACXGJ010006172.1:0-35597 GCA_016801105.1 Esox niger
CCCCCCCCCCCCCCCCCCCCCGACACCACCAATATGAAACAAACCTATACCCGTGACCCTGGGTATTGCTTCAATGCTCTGTGTTACTACTTTGAAAGGGACAAGATGTCCGAAAAACCGCTGCCTCCTAAACTTAATCATATATCTAGTCTCTTCCTGCCAGATGGTATGATTCACCACAAACATGGCAAAAATCAATTTGGATGGGGTTTTGTCTGTGATATTACGGCCATCTTTACAGTGTGTTGTAGTTAAGACAATAATAGCTCTGTTCAAGCAAGGCATTTGATTGAAGTGTCATGAGGCGTCACTGATAATTCTTATATTCGCTAGGCCTAGCAAAGCATGGCCTGAGATGCTACCGTATATCCTACATATTGCACTACATTTGCTCAGAGCCTTGTGGATCCTGGTCAAAAGTGATGTACTACTATCTAGGAGTAGAGTTCTGATCTACCAGGTCCTTGCTGTCTATGTAATGTTATTTGTTAAGATCTAAAACATCTTGAACACAGAATGTATTCTGTGATGTCATAACACTTAAAATGTTCCCCCCAACTCTACGACCTTGACGTTGCTTACTTGGCGCCACAAACCCAACAGGGCTAACCCTGCCTGCCCCCCCTTCTGTTTGCAGGATGACAACGACGGTATCCCGTGGTTAGAGGAGCGTGAGGTGCGGAAGGTCCTCTACCTCTCCCTGAAGGAGTTCAAGAGCGCCCAAAAGAGCAAGGTGACCGACGGCCTCGGCACAGGAAACATAAACGGTGAGTCTGTCCCCTGTATCTCTGACTGTCACGAAAGCCACATCCTAAATCCCGCCCTGTGCTCTATTAGTGCACTTAGAACCCAAAGTGCCAATTGTGGTGAAGCCACACGTTGTTCACTGACAACACAGGACGGTGATCTGCAGTAACACTGTGGTTAATGGCAGGGAACTTTCAACAATTGCCTGCAGTGCGTTAGGGAGAAGTGTGTCGCGCGCTAGGGTTTTCAATTCCAATTTGTGGCACTAGTGTGTCAGTGGAACCATTTTTTATTTGAGAAAATATTTAATTGTGTTCTATCACAATAACGACATGACACAAAATGACAGTAAACAATAAACTCAAAAATGTCAGAGGAAGAAGTGACAGAACAATAAAATAATTTTGAAATTTTAACACTCAGTAGATGCTACAACTTGAAGTTAGAGATTTGACTGGGGAAATAATTTCTTATAGTGTGTAACGGTTGCTATCAGTCGTTGAAATGGTTTTCTGTTAAAGATTTAAAGTTTATGTTGTTACATTTATTCTGTAGTTCAGAATAAATGTTAATTTATGAAAAAAATAAGTATATTCATAATAAAGTTATCCATGACTATAAGAAAGTATAAGAAATGTTGTAAGTGGGGAGGTGGCAGGTTGAAATATTAAAGAGGGTTCTAATATTTATAAAAACATGGTTTAATGTTTAATTTGTCAAATATAAATCAAGCTTTTAAGATAAAATTGTAAAATTTGCCATAATTGGAATATTGTCCTACTAGGAGGGGGTGGAGTTGGGTACAAAATATGTAGGCCCTATTTTTTTAACCGTTAAAATATCCTTTCATTCATTAAATTATCAAAAATTAGAAAGCTGCTAATAGCGCTATATTTTACATCAAATACAATATAGCGCTTAGACAAAAGTCCTGCCCACCCCATATTTCTCAGTGCCCCCTCAATCAAAGCAGCTTAGAGCCAGGCCTGTTGTAGTTTGTAGCAGAAGATTATTTGGGTAAATCATTCATACATTGTCGGGGGCCTTGGAGAATGGTTTGGAATCCCAGGTTAAGCATGATGATTACTAAACCGATGGCAATTTTGGTTACACTTGCCAAATCAGGATTGCATCAGCCTTTTTTTGCATAATGAAGACATTTGGGATAGACATTTCTTTTCCTTCCAAAGGCCTATTTTTGTGTTAAAAAAATAAAAGTTATACTTCCTTGTGAAATGACCCTCCCTAAAATATACTTATTTCTTCAACGTGTCAATATTGGTAAACACGGGAAAGTTTAATAGATACATAGGATTTGGATGCAGGAAAAAGAGTTAGGCGGCTTTGGAGGAAAGTGACGGTGACAGTCTTTCTAAAACCTGCACACCATTCAGTCAGAAAGGCTCTAAACACCGAGGGTGATTCACAAATAGCGCCCTGTTACCCTTCATAGTACAACATTTTTAATGGGCTCTAATCAAATAGTAGTACAATATCTCGGGAATAGAGTGCCATTAAGCATGCACACCTTTACCACAAACAAACAGCACAAAGCGTTATGTTATTCAGGAATACGCTCCGTAGACAAGATATGCTCTCACCTGGGAATAGGACAAATGGAGCAGAAAGAAATTGGAACTGAACACTGCACACACAAAAATATGCTTTCCAGTTTGGCTCCTCTTGCCGTTTACCGGCACTGACAACATGCAAGGGAATTCAAGTTGGATGTGCTCCAAATGGTACGCTACATAATGCACTACATTTGAGTGTCCATCCCTATTGGGCCTGGTCTAAAGTAGTGCGTTTTATAGGGTTTGGGGTGCTGTGTGGCTCTCCTTTGGCACTTTGTGACCGACAGGTATTTAGACCTGTGTTCAATTGCAATTTGAAAGCGTTCAAATACCGTTTGTGTTGCTCTACTGTAATCTTACTACGCAGATGTTCAAAGAAACGCCTGAGATGTGTTTCCCATGTGCAGGGTCTTAATGAGAAGAAAAATAATCTGTCTGGAGATGTTCACCTCTGCTCTGTTTAACCAACCCAGTAACAGCGAGGCGGAGACTGGACAGAATATCGACTTGTTATCGAAGTCCAAAAGCACAGGTTTCCAGGCCCTCTTTTTGACGTCCTCACCGTGGGGGACGGCTGCATTCTGCCCGGAGTGTCAGATGGGTGTGGCTTGCACACTTTGCTGATGTAGTGCATCATATCCGCTGTGCCAGGCAGGCTACATCAAGTCCACATAAAGTGTTTGAAATGATTCAAAACCCTATTTGGACCCAGATCTGCTGGCATTTGAGTTGAGGATATGTGAAGTGCTCTGCTTAGTCTCAAGCCACTTGTAAACGTCAGTGGAAAGCTGACCTTGTAGCACACCCGTCTCTCTATGCAAGGAGAAGGAGGCTATTTTTATCACTGGATTTACAGTGTACTCTGCATTAACTGCAGCTAAGGGCCAATACGTAGTGTTCCTGTAGAAAAAATGATCAGATTTAAACATTAAAATAATATTCTGCTCAAATAAATTAAGGAAACATGTAATCATCACATTATAAGTCAGCTAAACTTCAGGGACATCAATCTGTCCAGTTAGAAAGCATAAGTGCATGTTAATTAATTTCACCTGTTTTGGTGCAAATGAAAGTAACAACAGGTGCACTGGAGAGTCAACAGCAAGACAACCCCCTAAAAGGGAATGTTTTTTCAGGTGTTCTCTCATACTTCCTGACTCATTGTTTTGAGGTTTCTTTTATACGCAGGTGTGTTGCTAGTGCATGCACAAGATAGCTGTCAATGTCTGCTCATGATTCTAGGCATGTCTGATAACAGAAGGACCAATGAAATGTCAATGCAAGTCAAGCTTGCCATCATGATGAAGATAATAAATCAGAATAAATTGATCAGAGACAGTCAAAACATTAGTGTCAAAATACACTGTTTTGCATGAACATTCATCTTTACCAAGATGAAAGAAAGCACTAGATTAGCTATGGCAAATTGATACGACTGAAGACAAAAATGCCATTCAACAAATAGGGAATTCAGATGCAATTGTTTTATACATGCATGTAGTAAATATGAGGACTGAGGGGCTGTGTGTAAAAGGGCTGTAATTCCATCAGGTTTATGTTTATGCCCCCAAATTAGTATGTACTTTAGCCTTAGTCATTGAAATTGGGTTCATTTCTAACAGTAGAAAACAAAGCCAACACAACAACACTCGCATCCCTGTCCAAATACTCATGGATTTGCACTGTATGTTTGCCAGAAGAAAATAGAAAATATACATTTTGAAATGCTTTCCAATTAAAACCGTGTAGCTTCAATTTGACATATTAATATTAACTACTTTCCTTATATTTTTATCCTTTCTATATGCACCTCTTTACACACATACCGATTAATCATACCACGTACAGCACTTACGCACTTACATTATTAACTCTTTCGACAAAGCCCATGCAAGGTTACTGTAGTACTCTGCTAATTTCCTTTGGCTTTCTCCCCTTTAGACAGTTCAATGGGCCATTAAGAATGTTATCATTCAGCCATGATTACTGTGAATATCCGTTAGTAAAGTACATTATGCTCCGGATAATGCCCCCTTCAGTGGCTTTAGCTGTGGACTGTCTGTCTGACTCGCATCTCTCTAATGGACTCTTCCACACACACACACACACACACACACACACACACACATAAACACACACACACACACACACACACGCACACACACAGTGGGTGAGTCTGATTGGCACTCTTAGAGCATTAAAGCGCTCTAACGTTCAGCTCAGTGTTCCTCACTTCAGTGTCAATGGGACCTCAGGCAAATCTGTGTAAGGTGCACTGTTACAGTGAAGAGCTATTCCCTGACACAGATCGTGTCCCAAATTAAGCCCTATTCCATATATATTCTTTATGGGCCCCTCCCAAGAAGTAGTGCACTGATTAGAAAAAAAGAGTGCAGTTTGGAACTGACTGTGAACAAACTCAGATACTGCACCACTGAAGGCAATGACTTATGACAAATAGCCAGTGCTCATAAATAATTTCTGCCTATCTGTGTATTCATGTAATGTATTTATGCGCACAACAGCTTATAACAATGATGAACCATGACAGTTCATTTGTTTTCATTCAACTTGGGTAAGTTGTCGGCTGTAGGCTGTGTTTTTATAGAAGTAATGGCGCGAGCCAAGTATAGCAAAGAAGTTCTATTAAATGTTTCATTGGGTAAATTATTCATCTTCATTAAAGATGTTAAACAAGAATCACATTCAGTTACACCATATGTTTAACCTGAACTAAAACAATGGGGAATATTGAACAGCTGTTTTCTTGCCAAGACATAGTCAGTGAGTGCAGATTGTTTGGCAGTTTTGGATTATTTGTCTAACGACTGGCTTCTACATCATGAAATATTACCTTGCATTCATATAACATTAAATAGTGGCTGCATCCTCACCCAGACACTTTCCTGTGCCCCCCCCCAAAGCAAACATCTGTACATTCTGCAGCCATGACGAAGCATACTTCACCATATTTATTGATGGTCAGTCAGTTTTAGTTATAACCGACATCTCTTTCCCAGCAGGCTTCAGATCGGGATTAAAACCAGAGCTACTGTCTGTGAAGAGTAAAGCTGAGCATTCACGCTTCTCATCTCAAAGCAACGATGGCAGTAGCGAGCATTCAGGGGACGATCCTGTCAGAAAGAGGTGAGTTCCCCCCTGTATCCCGGTATGGCTCAAGGGACATCCTGGGTAAATCCACTGGCCATTGGGATATTTTAAACAGCAACACAGTTCAATTGATACAGTGTTAGAATATTTACCATGTTGCATAATGACTCTACAAAAACACGTCTGAATTGGGAACGTGCAAGACGACACGCTGTGAGTGTCTGCCTCCTTATTATCCAGTGTTGTGGTGGCTAAGTCATGGCATCGGAATGCTTGACATCGGCCAGGACCGGGACTTTCTTCAGATAAAATGAAACAGGATGCAGATAAGAACTGGCAGGAGCACCTGCTTCAGTCTGCTTTCTACCAGAGACCGGGATAGCAACACACCTTTCAGCACGTCAATGACCAACTACACATGGCCAAATCAACACTGCAGTTGCTCACCGCAAACACAGTACATTCTCTGAGTGGCCAAGTTAACGTTTGGACTTAAATATGATATAAAATAATCCTTGAAACCTTGGCAGAGCCTGAGGAATCGTTTTTCCATTATTTCTTTTTGAAGAATAATGGAAAATATATTACAAAATCCATGTGTTCAAAGCTTTTAGAGACTTACCCAAGCAGACTCACAAATGTCACAGTAATGGGATTTCTTTAACATGGGTAATTGGGGTGAGTACTAATTGAAGTACTGTATAGTATTTGTGAAAGATTGTGCATTATGTTTGTGCTGATTGTATAGTGCTGGGCTCACCTCTCAGTAAGAAGAATGTTAGGTTATATATAAGATTGGTGGTTAATTAATGAGTGAGAAGGTGGTACAGAGTTATGGTAGGGATGTAGCTATCTGGAGGTGCGTTATAGCGTGTGTGTGTGGTTTCTGAAATACAAAGCATAAAAACAATACAGTATTGTTATAACAGTATTGTTAATGAACATTCAACCGGTAACACAAAGACACCCCAAGCGGATTGACAATGAGAACAAATGGTGTGCACATGGCTAATTTGCATATTTACCAATGGCATTCATAGATAACGGAGCCATGCACACATAGCAAATATCCACCTCCACTATTAGCTATAGTGCTACAATTATAGAGAATTGAGCATAAGATGAGTGGTCAAGCTCGTAATGGGCAATAATCGTCTAACTGAGAATGCCTCAATCTCGTGTCAAGGGGTTTACAAACACAAATAATATTTGCAAGATATTTTAAGTGTATAAATGATAAACATATCTTGTGCTGAAAGGAATTTACTTCCATAATGCACACGGGACTAGGTGTACACAATTATCTCAAATGACTGCCTGAACTGAAAACAACACTTTACTGGTTGTCTAACTTCTGGAATGCTACGTGATAGGAACTTCATGCGCAAACTTAGATATCAGTGAACTAGTGTCAGGTAATGCTGTTTTTTTAGCCACGCTATTGTTTTATTTTTCATTGATATGAAGCAGTAATAATACATTATTTGCACCTTGTCGTGACAGAATATTGCAGGCAGTTGACAGAAAATAAGTCACCATCAAATTGATTTTCTATTGTATTTTGTAATTCAACACATTTTTAAACATGTATACAATGCACTGTATAGCCAGACAGTTGTTTCCCTCAGTACGACAATACCTTACAGTATTGTGAACAGAGGCTGTTCATGGACAGGTGGACAGGGCTGTCATGATCCTGGCACTGTGTTAGTGTGTTGGACCAGAGATGGGCTGGGAAGAGAGGACACTGTGTGATGTACCGTCCTCCTGCTGTCCCCCGGCTGTCCCGGCCTGGCAGACAATCAGACGGCCAGCTATCCTGTTGCGACTCTCACTGCCAAGTCTATATTTGATTAAATAAAAAAACATCAACCATTGTTTTTACAACTGTTTAAATTTTACTAAAAAGATCAGATAGTGTTTGTGAAAAGCCTGTCTTTCTGTGGTCCTGAAACGAAAGTCAGTCAAAAGACAGTGTGTTCCAAATGTCATTATTTTCATTTAGTTCACTTATTACCAGTTGGGATTTAGTGTACTGAGGAAGACAGCTGTCACATCTTGCAGGGTTGAGGGGGTAGTATTGACTCAATTTAGCCAGTGAGCGAGATGCTAAACTCAAACTAAGACATGGAGAACAAGCTGATCAACTAAAGAAAAATATATTTTTCCTTTCATTGCAGAGAGGAATCAATTAAATCTTTTTAACTTGGTAGTATTGATCTCTGTGTTGTCTTAGTATGTGTTCCAAATTGCAGCCTGGTCCCCTGAATAGTGCACTTTTCACCATGGACCGTATGAAGTATTCCTGGATAAGAGCATCTTTTGAATGACTAATATGTCAACGTCATTTTTGTTTAGCATCTCCATTCCCAGGCCACGGTTGCAAGCACAGAGGAAGTTTGCCCAGTCCCAGCCCAGCTCCCCCAGTGCCACCCCGGTCAAGCTGTCGGAGACAGTTCTGCCCCCCAGCCCCACTACCCTGCTCAGCCACCTCACCAGACGCAAGCCCAAGACCGAGGACTTCCTCACCTTCCTCTGTTTACGAGGTGGGTACCCAGCTGTGTGCTATTTAACACCACGTTCTCCTCTAACACACATGCACTCATAGAAAGGGGAGACAAAGAGAGACAGACAGAGAAAACGTAGCGTGGCGGAGACAGACACACAGACAGATAGAGATAGACAGAAATAGAGAAAATGTAGAGTTGCGGAGACATACAGACAGACAGACAGACAGAGAAACAAAAACAGACAATGTACACGTTTTGTTATATTGGCGGGTGTGTGTGTGTGTGTGTTTGTGGTGTGTGTGTGTGGGATTCTTCCTCCATGCCCGACTGTGACATGGACGGCACAAGTGTTAAACAGTTTTGGTCAGGGTGGGCTGACTTGGCAATCTGTCTCGGGAAGCGTGTTGGTCGATTGCGAACAGAACACATGAGCTCACGAAGAAGTTATGCATCAATGTCAAGAACTAAACGCACTTTGGCAGAGAGTATCTTCGGTCATCACAGTCCAATGGAGGCATGGGGCTTTGCTCGAAATGTCAGCCTGTTTCCTATCTAAGGCACTACCCTGGTCAAAACCAGTGCACTTTGTAGGAAACAGGGTGCATCTTGGGTGAGATCCAGTGTTTTATGACGGTGTCTAACTGGCCTGTAACAGGGGTTGGTATTCAGAGTGACTGGCCCTGGCTGCTGTCCCAGTGTGGATCTGAATTACGGGCCATTATACTGCGGTTTGGCTTTCTTCAGACCTCTTAACCTCAAACACATATCTGCTTCCCTCAGTCCAAAAAAGTTACCGACAGCTTCAGGTCCCAGACAGCCAAAATAACAGGCCAGAATTTGTCTCAATGGCTCATCTAATTACTTTGGTAATGAACTGGATTTGGGATATCCAGCAGAGCCAGAGTTAATTCCAAATAGGACACAATCTAATAGAAATACCGACAGCCCCTGAGTATGCACTAGGTTGGGTCAGGAATATGGTGCCCTTGTGGGACGCTAGGTTACCATAGAAACTAGCGTGTTACGTACCATTAAGTGCCCCTCACTGATATTTAGTGCTCATCTGTTTTTGTTATGGTAACCAGGCGTGGTAATCTCAACACCCGGATCAGTATCAGCTCTCTAATGTTAGGGCTGTGCCAAGAGATGGCATGCATGCTAATCTGGGTCTCCGTCTGTCACTTGTCATTATTTGCACCACTGTTCCTAATGCAGGGCGGGTAGTGAAAGTGTGCATGGAACACAGCAGTGTTTCCCACTGGATTCCATGCAGGAGCACGATTGTCTTGGGTGTGTCCCTGACGTACACAAATTTTTCGATCCACAATTCAGTTGACGCGGAGTTGTCTGCTGATAATATACACTGCTCTCTGCCATTATTGGCACCCTTAGTAACAATGCGTAACAAAAGGTTATAAAAATTCACCTTTTGGTGAAATAGCTTAATGTTACACTGAAAAATATTTGGAAGTAAATTCATTCAGGGGGGGGGGGGAATAGTCTGTCAACATGAAATAATATTATTTCTAACAGAACCACGTATGCCACAAGTATCGGCACCCCTAGAGTGTTTAGGAACTTGCAAGCAGTAATCCATGACTTCCTGTGTCACTGGGGCATAAATATGAGGTGACACAGAGGCCATATTCCCTTATTCATACATCAACATGGGAAAGATAAGAAAACACACAAATCAAATTGGGGAAAAGGGTGTTGAGCTTTGTAAGTCAGGAAATGGCTATAAAAATATAACTGCTCACCTGAATATGCCCTATCTACAATTAGGGCAATACTAAAAATGTTCAAAGAAACTGGAACTATTAAAAACTTGCCTGGAAGAGGACCCAAGTTAGTTTTGCTGCCACGCACAGTGAGGAGGATGATAAGAGAGGCAAAAAATCCCCAAAGACCACTGTTGGAGGTTTACATAGAAAAGTTGCATCTTGGGGTCACAAAGTCCAAAACTACCATTAGACACCACCTCCATGCCAACGAATTATGGAAGGTATGCCAGAATATAGACGTTCCTGTCATTATGCCACAAACATCAGCGTCTGGAGTATGCTAAACGGTACTAGGACTTTGACTGGAACCGAATGCTATGGTCAGATGAAATAAAAAGTCTGTTTTTTGGCAACACTCATGGTGGGTTTGGCATTAACAGAACGATGGCTATACCAAAAAGTGTCTGATCCCCACTGTTAATTATGTTGGAGGTTCGGTGATGTTGTGGGGTAGTTTAGCCTCCAAAAGCCCTAGGAAACTTGTTAGGGAACATGGCATCATGAAACCCATGAAATGCCAGGCTGCCTCTGCCAGGAAACTAAAACTGGGTTACACCCAGCTATACTTGTAAACCAAACCTACCTACAACCTCCCACCCACCTCCCTCTGATTGCCTAAAATGGAAATCAAATCCTGATTTTCTTGCAACTTCGTCAAACTTAACAATGAATTAACTGAGGTTCTCTTCATTGGCATCAAATCCACTCTGACAAAACATGATAGTTTCTCTCTTACCATTAATAACTCCTCAGTTTCTCCCTTTTTTCAGGTCAAGAGTCTGTGTGTCATCCTCGACAGCACACTTTCATTTCAAGCTCACATTAATAATGTCACTCGGTCTGCATACTTCCATTTAAGTAACATCAATCGTCTCTGTCCGTCTCACACCCACTAGTACAGCCATTCTCATTCACACCCTGGTTACTTCCCATATTGATTACTGTAATTCCCTTCTCTTTGGTCTTTCTCTCAAACCTCAACTGGTTCCGAACTCTGCCATTCGTATCATCACAGATATTTATTCTATTAATCACATCACTCCGGTTCTTCAGCAGCTTCATTGGATCCCAGTAAAATACTGCATTGATTTTAAGATTCTGCTCCTCACCTTCAAGATCAGTCACAAACTTGCTCCTCTGTACATCACTGACCTCTTTCATATCAACATACCCACCCGTAGTCTCAGGTCTTCTTCTGTTAACCTCACTGTACCTTCTGTCTGTCTGACCACTATGGGGTTTTAAGAGCCTTCGGTCGCTCTGCCCATCGCCTCTGGAATTCCCTTCCACCAGACATCCGTAACATCAACATGCTTTCCATTTTCAAAACCTGTCTGGAAACACATCTTTTCACACTGGCATATCTTAACATTAGATTTTTTAGCAATGGTTTGTTTGTTTTTATGATTTTTTAAAAATTATTTTTGTCTTGTATGGTGATCTTGAGTGTTTAGAAAGGTGCCTATAAATAAAATGCATTATTGTATGCAGTAAGTACTGCATTGTGCCAATAAAATAACACTCTGTCTATTGTTTTAACACAACACTTTCCAAACAACCAGCTAAACAGCCATGTCTAAGCTTTCAGCCATAGACATGACTACATATGCCCATTTGAAATTAGATCACTGGAAATAGGCACCTATATTATAACATAACGTATTTACATTTATTAAAACGTAATATGGAAGGCAGCAGAATATCCAAGAACAATTTTATGTTGTGTTTATTGAATAAGAAAATGAATTAATCTCATTTTGATGCATGTTCCCATCAAATGCAATCAGTCAAATGTATGTGTAATGATACTAGCCATGTAATTTGTCAAAGAAGCATTAACATATATCGGGCCTTAGATATTATAATGTGAAAAACGAATATTATTATATTGTCAAAAAGGAGTAGAAACCTGAAGAGGAAAGCAATAGATTTGATTTATGTCCATATAGCTTTATGTATATTTTATATATAACGTATATGTAAATACATTACAGTTTATTTCAGTCACGTTGGTACTTTTATCAATAGAATGTGGTTGTTTTTTTGAAACCCTACAATGAGCATACTTGTAACACATTCAATCTTGCATTCAAAACAACAGATTTTACTTTCTGTTTGTTTGTAAACATCTTTCACCACAAGATGATTGATTCAATCACCAAATTTTTGATGAAAAATAATGAGTACATTGGTTAAGTCATCAAAACATAACAGTGCAATTCTCTCAGTTTGGTCATTGCCCATCAAATTAACTACGTAAAATTACTCTTTTGAAGTGGTTAAGGTTACCTGTATCAGTTTATTTCACCATTTTCACATTAGGCAAAACTTACTGTACTAGCCATGACTGAAAATAATTTCCATAATTTCTGTCCCATAATCAATCTATAATAATTAATGCAAAAGAAAATCTGACTTTTGTTGCAACATGTTTTTTTGTCTAATAAATTGTTACAAATGCTATAATAAAGAAATTAAATAAATGCCATAATATTTAACACACACTACCCACATTTTTTGTCAATTCTGCCTTCGGCATTTGGCCATAATCTCATGCCCATGTCAAAATGAGTATCTTGATGCACTGCGGGTAAACATTTTGGCGTGGAGTAATCCAAACCTGACTTTGGTCACAAGTGATGTCATGACATTACATTTCTATGGGCTCTACAAGGGTGACATGCACATGGGGAAGGCGGTCATAAACCTTCCACTTCCATAATCAAGAGATTATGGGGCTAGCTCTAGGGTTTAGAATCGGGAATTGTTCAAAAAACATTCCTTAATCACCTTTGAATGGTCAAACCTAACATTATCACACACAATTTCGTTGATATTGATATTTCCCCCCCTTGTTGTCCAGGCACATGGACAGATGCTCATTGACCAATGATATTGCGTTGACTCTTGGACGAGTGTTGGCCAGGTGGGAGCCTGCTTCATTTGGCCAATACATACATATTTGCAAAAAGCAAGCGTTTCCCTCAGAAATATTATAGCTCAGCAAACTGACAAACATCCTACATTATGAAAAAAAATACAGTTCCATTCTTTATGTTTTCAAATATGTTATGCATAAAAGAAAAGAGAAAAAGAAACGTAGTCCATATACGATTCATAAACAGTGCGTTGACATGCCGTAGTCTGAGAAAGATCAAAACTATCTTTTCCTCTGTTGAACATTCAGGTTTGAGATTAAATTATATTTTGGATTGACAGGAAGCATTGTGATTGTTAAACAATAAAATAAATCTTGAAAATAGGATTTGCCTAATAATTGTGCACGCAGTGTAGCAGCAATATAGGTAGTAATATTGAGTATTATAGATATGGCAAGTATGACAATAATATACATAACAATATAAACTGGCAGCAATTTTAGAGAGAGTAAGGTGGGGAGTATAAACATTATGAGTATTGAATATTATAGGTACCTCTGTGTGTAATATGCTTATGAATTGTACATGCAAAGGAATTTTGATATTGAGTCCCAGTTTCCTGTGCTTAGAAACATGCTTAGCAGGCACAATTATGTTGAGTACTGAGCTGTAGTCCACAAACAGCATCCTCACTTATGTGTTGCCTTTTCCCGTCAGGAGAGGGTGGTGGTTATTGTCAGGGCAATGGAATTGTCCATATATCTATTGGGGCGGTATGCAAATTGAATGGAGTCCAAGGTGTCAGATCGGGGGGGGGGGGCAGATTTGAGTTCTGACCAGCCGCTCAAAGCACTTCATGATGATGGAGGTCAGTGCTACAGGGTGGTAGTCGTTCAGGCAGATGGTGGAATGTTTCTTAATTACAGGGAGGATGGTGGTCTGTTTAAAGCAGGTGTTGACTGCAGACAGAGACAGAGAGGTTGAATATGGGGGTGAGAACCTCCGCTGGCCTGGAATGCCATCTTGCCATGGTGACTTCTGAGGGTTCCGTTTTTTTTGAACTCCTCATGTCAGCTGTGGTTAGTGACAGAGTGCAGTTGTCCTGGTCCTCAGCAAGCCTCACCAAAGGAGTTGTTTAATTCACCTCAGACTGTGCATGAAGTTTGTTGAGCTCGTCAGGGAGCGAAGAGGTGGGATGTGCATCACTGCTTTTTCTCCCTTTGTAGTTTATGATGTGTCACAGTCCACCCCATATGTGTCTAGAGTCAGAGCTGTGGTAGTTAGATTCCTTAGGAATTTATCACTCTAGTCTCTTTTTCCATTTCTGATAGCCTTCCGTAGGTCCTATCTGTTTCTTCTCAAAACCTCCGTGTCCCCAGAGCTATAGGCACAGGGCCGTGCTCTGAGCATAGGACATGACCATAGGACATGACCATTACCCTGGGCTTTTGGTTGGAGAAAGTCCTGACATCTGACATTTATTCTAGGGATGCCATCATCGAGGCTCTTGGAGAGATATGTTGAGACAGAGTCTGTATATACAGTGGGGAGATTTGATACACTGCTGATTTTGCAGGTTTTCCTACTTACAAAGCATGTAAAGGTCTGTAATTTATATCATAGGTGCACTTCAACTGTGAGAGACGAAATCTAAAACAAAAATCCAGAAAACCACATTGTATGATTTCTAAATAATTAATTTGCATTTTATTGAATGATAAGTAGGAAATGTAATGATAAGTAGGAAAACCTGCAAAATCAGCAGTGTATCAAATACTTGTTCTCCCCACTGTATATCAATGTCGTCATCGGTTGCAACACAGAACATCTGCCAATCCGTTGTTTCAATGCAGTGCTATAGAGCAGTAATGGATCCTTCGTTCCAGCGTTGAACTGTCTGAGAAACCAGTTTATCTTGTTTGCATTGTCCTCAAGATGGGAGGAGCAACATCGATGTGTGCCTAACAAAATGCCAGGCGGGGGATGGGTTTGTAGCCATTTCATATTTCTGAATAACAGTGGTCAAGAGTCACCACAGGTAGGAAAGTTAATGTGTTGGTGGTATTTCGGCAACGTTTTTGTCATATCTGCTCTATTTTAATCACCTTTGACAATAGAAGCTCCCTCAGGGTGGGTGTTCTCTAGTCCATGAACTACTCAGTACAGGTTCTCCAGTGCGCGTGTTTAATCTGCCTGTGAGGCTATGTAGACTGCAGTGATTTTAGCGGAACTAGATCTGACAAACTACATTTATTTTTCAGATCTCGCTTTTCCTTCAGTCCACACAGTGATGTATTGTCTTGTCTTGATATTGTGATATTTTATTGTGTACATGTTTTCTTTTGAGCCCAAAACATTTCTCCGTTCTTTCTGGTCACTGCCCTGGAAATCTCTCAGACATGATACACCCCACCTAAGGTCCCCACAGGGTGAAGTGCCACTCTAAGCAAATACCTGTTGTGAAGAGTTTCTTCCCAATTGCAGAATCACAATAATTACGTCACCATACACAATTGTACCATATACCATTGTGTCCCGTAGCATACAGTAGTATATAACCTGCTGTGTATTCAGTGAGAAAGGAACCATACTAATCAGACATCTCTTCTCTAGGCAGCCAGGATACAGGCCTCTTAGAAGATATAACTCTCCTGAGACAGACAGTGTGGCTGTAAACAAATCAGTTAGCTGGCTTCAGTTTGTCTCACTCTGAGCCTAGGCACATCATTGCACCTACCTGACACAGCCATTACATCAGAGATCCCTGCTGTGTTCTAATGCTTGTGTTGACTAAAAACACAAAGCTTGTCTTTAGAGCTAAGCCGTCCACAGAGCAGTTAGACAGACAGGCTAGTTCGTTTGCATTGTAAATCTCTTTTCTGTAATGATTTTCCATTCTGCCCATTTTCCTGTTTGTCTGAAGCATACACTAGTTTAAACTGGGCACAATCAAGGTTACATTTAACCCACTAAATGAGTTATTTCTATATTTATTCAATAATAATTTCATGGCATAACAGGGTAAAAATGCTTAATTAGTTGCATTTATTGTTGAAGGAAGGAAAACTACCAAGTTCATTAGTACTGTTTATATCCATGCCTCTTTGGTGGCACGATATATATAGTCAGTGTACTATTAAACCAGGCCCTGGTTTAATAGTACACTGACAGGGTGCCATTTGGGATTCAAGCCAGAATAGCCTTAAGCCAGTAGAATGTATCAGCCCTTCCTGAGGAAAACTCAGTCGACCCACTAATAAATCAGTTACAGTTGCTCAATGTTCCCACACAGCATTCACAGACAGTAGGTTACGATACCAATCCAACTGGACTAGCACACACACCATGCACAATACCAATACCAACCAGCTTCCATGGCTTCAGGAAATATCAAAGACTGGTCCGTTTCCCCAACTATCTCGAACTAGCTAACATGTAGCACTCTGTGGTGCCATTACAAAAACACACTGGCACCAATGCCCATTGTTTCCCTTGCCCATGGCTGACTTTCCAAGGGGATTGTCTCTGTCCGGCCCAAGCCACTCAGTGGAGTCCTACCTTGCGCCCCAGTGCAAAATTGCAATCAATAACTAGCCCACTCATGCAACTCTGCCTAGCTTATCTCCCCAATGCACGGTCACATGGCAGCTTGTGCAGCACTGCCATGGACCCGTTGACCTTCTGTGAGAATAAACGGCCATTCATTTGCCCTTGGGCTGAGCTGAGACTGAGTAGCGGCTGAACAGGGCCTCCATTGTGGGAAGGGCAGTAGGCTTCTTAACGTGGATCCGGGCCATGGAAGGAGAACGGAGGGACCGAGGGAGCTACTGTATCTTCTTCACCTTAGTTAACAACCCTTATTATTTCTCTTTACTACGAAGTGCTCTAAATTTGACAATAGCCCGATTGGGGTACTCTTCGAATACCCCGTGGTTCCTGATCAAAGGTTGTGGACTTTGTGGGAAATAATGCCATTTGACACACACCAAGTCTTCCTGATTCAACTGACGCCGCCAAGGTGTCCATTACTTGACGGAATTTGGGCTGTCTAGATGTGTGGTCTTTCTTGACATCTGGTATGTGCTTTTTTAGATGTCAATCCTGAGGAGGGAGACAGGGTAGCATGGAGGAGAAATGAAGATGAGTAATAGACAAAACATAGTGGTTTTCTTTTACTAATTTTCATTTTAAAAAATTGCAGTGGGCGAAAATGCCAAAATATTTCTGGTCTTCTGCACCTTTGAGAGCAATGAGAGCATTGTTCAATAGAGTCTAATGGCTCTACTGATAAAGGATAACCATATCTACCCAGCATTAGTGTGATCAAGCAATTGACGAAATACCACAATAATTGGTTCAAAACATGCCCTAAAATTTCAGATCAGACGGCAGTCTCAGGTCTCTCCCTGTGCAAAGATACCACTGTGGTGAATTGTTATGTCTGAAACACCTCCAGTCTCTTACAATCATGTTGGGAGACTGGAAAAACACCCTAAATGGTGTCTAGCGAGGGATATTACTGGTGGATGTGTACTGTCAGCTTGGAGGTCTTCAGGTCCAATTGGGCAGAGGCTGGTATATATTCCTGCTGTACCATTAAAGCACGTCAGGTGTTTTTCACTGAACAATGGTCTGAAACCATCAGCGCGATGCTGCACTAAGAACCCTCCATCCTTGTTTCAAGGAGCTCTGCGTCAGAGTGTCACAGGTGACTGAAACGTTTGAACCTCCTTGCAGCGGCTGGTGCTTAACACAGGCTCAGTTCTGTGGTGTGCTGTGGACTCCTTTTTAAAAGCTTCTCTTTCTCTCTCTGTCCCTCCATGCCCATCCCTTTGCACCCTCCCTTCTTCCCTCTCTCCTCTTCTCCCTCTCAGGCTCAGCTGCGTTGCCAGGCAACATGGCGTACTTTGGGAGTGCCCAGGACGATGTGGGCCTGGAAGATGAAGAGGACGAAGAGGAGGACTGTGATGACAGGATGTCAGCCCTCAGACACAACTCTACTTCCTGTCCGTCCACGCAGAGGAAAAACAAAACTCCTGGGAAGAATGTTGCTAATGGACATGGTATTTATTACCTTGTTCACTATATTCAATAATGGCCTTTGCTTGAATGTGTTCAATTTGTTTTGGTCGATTGCTCGTTTGTTCACAGAAACGGGTTCGTCAGTCCCTCCCTCCCTCGTTACAGGATCCAGAGGCCCTTGCTGTATACTCCCCACTTAAGCCCTGTCTCTTCTCACACGGTGTCTCCATTTAAAAATGGCGCCCTTTCCCTTTCATAGCACTACTTTTGATCTGAGATCTGTAAAGCCGACCGTGCACTCGGCGATCCGTGTCCACCAATAGAGCTACATCATCCTCCATGTGAATGCACAAACATGAACTCACGCACGCACGCACATATACACACGCACACGCACACACACACGCTGTATGCATAACGCTAGACGTACTTCAGTTCAAGCCAGGTATGCACACCCATGTCCCAAGGTGTGACCTAGGTGCCTCCATGTTTGCACAAGCCATGTTCACAGTCCTGCACAGAGCCTACATGGCCGGTCATACAGAGCCGTGGCCTGTCCCAAATGACTCCTTGCTCCCTCCATGGTGCACTGCTTTCACCTAGCATCCATCTGATTTTTCCCCCTGCAGACCCTGAGTCCTATTTTCAGACTCATTGGATCCGTACTTTTGAGGTAGCCAACGATTCGATGAGCCTTGTGGAGTAGTGTGTACGGTGTGTTTGGGGGTGGGGGTGGGGGGTGGGGTTGAAACAAGAGCCTGCCGTGGACTCAGCAAATAACCTGGATCAACTAGACTCAACCCTACGCCCGTAGCACACCACTGATAGCTGACACCACACAGAGAAGGGGGAATGGAAAAGATTGGGATAAAGAGAGGTAGGGGGGTTGGAGGTTGTTGAGGGGTAGAGAGGGAAAGAGGAGGAGAGACACTGTTGAGGTCAAAAGTTTAACTCCATTCTATTCTGTCAACCCTGCTCTGTAAGGAGCAGTAATGCCTGACTACACGCTGGCTGACAGGACTAGTGGAGTCATGATTGGAAAAAGGAATTGTAGGTGTTGGTTTTTGTTTTTGTCAGTGAAGACTGCAAGTTCTTTTTTATGATACTTTGTTGAACACATGAGTAACAGAGAAGTTGCCCAAAATATATGGCTGTTTTTATCTAGCATTTTTGTCTTTGTCCCGTAGACAACTGAAAGAAATGAGTGAGAGGAACAAATGTTAATGATCAAAAGAAAAAGGAAATAAAACACAGACGGTGAGGGGGAGAGCTATCAGGGACGTGTCTGTGTAACTTGAGTGACTTTGAATTTGAGGGCATTTGTTTGTGTGTTTGTGGGGGGTCTGGGCGGTGAAAGGTACTCTGAGGGGAAGCCAAAAATTTCTCTGAGCTAGAGTAGCCTGCACACGTTTAAGAACAAACAAGAGACTTCTCTCAGCTTAAGCCTGTGCCAAGTAGGACACTTTTATATGCTACTCTGGCTCACGGCCAACTGCTTAGTGTAACATACCGTGCCCTGAGGGAGATCTATAGCAGCGCTTTCACTGATACACTGACCTAACAAACACTGTTTATTTTTCTCCTCACTAACAATTCCTACATTGAAAACATTTGTTTCAGTTGGTCTGTCAAAAACATGTTTTTCAAGTTTGAAATCTTTGGATTATTTGAATGGCCAGCTTAGATTTTTTTATTGCCACGGGCATTACTGTGTTTATGTTATTTTCTTAAGGTATTACTGAGTGCTGTTGAAATCAATGTGCGGTAGAGTTGTTGTTTTTGTCAGTGCTCCAGTAAGAGTTCGAAAATGTGTACTAGGGGTTCCTTAGTGAGTGTTGTAAGCTTAACTGCAGTTAAATGACAGACTCTGCTGTCAGTAATAAGTTAATTTAAAGGTTTTTCCATTAACCAATTTTCCCCGCTATTTGTACTTTCCAATCCAGCAAATGATAATATTTCTATTGCATGTGCTCTTGTTGTATATGCACTTGTGACATCTGTCAGTCAAATATGCATTTATGTTAAAGAGACATTCCAATGCATCTAGCAATAATTACAAATGCCAGATCGCTGAAACTTGAACGCGAATATCCTCTGTCTTGGTTCCAGTGTTGAACGGCCACAGCAGGTCCTTACGGGGGAAAGAGCTGTTCCTGAGGCCCCGAAGGAGAGAGAGGGGTGAAGGCCGGAGGGAGCCGACCACTGCTAACCAGACCTCCACGGGACCCCCAACCAGGACCTCCTGCACCACCCACAGCCTTCGCCACAACAGGCCCACCCAGGATCACCCAAAGCAGGTGCAGCGGGGAAATTGGCCGGGGTGGTCCCTATTGTACCTTCCCTTTGTTGTGCACGACGTCATACCAGAGACTAATGGGAGTGCACTACTTGTCAGCAGGAGTCGGGCATTTGGATCTGGGATCTAGTAAACAGACCCAGTGTGAATCTGTGGTCCACTTCCAGCATGCCAGCGTGCCAGTCTGGTTATTGTTGGCCCTGGACTGACTGCTGGAAAATTGACATCTCCTGTCTTCCGGTCAGAGCTTCCTAAAGGGCCACAGGCCTACTGGTCTCTTTCCCTCTGTGTGTCCAAAATGGCAACCTATTCCCTATTTAGTGCCCTGCTTTTGAGCAGGTCCTGTAATATACTGTAATGGGATGTTCTCTCTACCTGCCGGTCACAGTTGGCTCCTATTCCCATACTGCTGCTGAAGCCTTCTCTCACCCCTAACCCTGAGTAACCTGCCTGTGTTGACCTATCGGTGTTGACCTATCGTTGTTGACCTATCGGTGTTGACGTATATGTGGCGTGAGGAAGCAACAAGGCTGCACTGCTGCTTTGCTGTGTTCTGGAGCACGTTGTTCTTTGTGGCACCGGGACAAGTGATGCCCTCTGGTGGACAGAGCGGGACAGTTCTCTTATTCCTCCCATTAACACCATTCAGCCACTCCCTGAAACACACACACACATACACTGGCTTCATACACATAGCCTTGGCAGACGTATGTCATTAACAGTATTTTGCATGTTATTTCAAACACATTTCAACAGTAGATATCCATATGAATTTTGGTCACCCTTCACTCAGGCAAGGTTCCAAACTGCAGACTATTCACTATATAGTGCAGTAGTACAGTAAATAGGGAATTGGTTGCCATTTGGAACACACTCCTGGTCTTCTTTGTGCACCTGCTAGAGTGTAAAAAGAGTGCCAAAAGCCTCTCTCTGTCCTTGGCAAACTAAATTGTGACAGATTGTCAGATTGTCTTGTGTCCTGTCCACCTTGGAATCGTTATTCAACCACAGCCCAATAAAGAATTTAGATGTAGTTCATTTACTAGTCAATATGCTTGTACTGTAGGCTGTCAGATTACATTGTAATTCATTGTAAATTAGGGAATGTATAGCTGCAATTTGCAATTCATGTAGAGATGAGACTGAGGTGCAAGTTAAGAAATGCAACAACTGGACCATTTTCTTTTTTTTCATTCCCATTTTGCAGGTTTCAAAAGTGAATGGGCTGTCGAGGTTGCCGTCAGCCACCGTACGCAACTCCTGTGCCAAAAAGCCCCCGGTTTCCCGACCACTGCCGTCCAAAACTGTGAAGTCCACAGCCACAACGCTACCCCGGGGGCACATTGTCTACACCAAAGCCAGACTTCTTAAAGAGGCCAAACTAACGGTCGGCCGGAGAGCCTCCTCTGTTGCCCGGCAAGCCCTCAACAACCACCGCCACCCTCCGCGGCCACGCCCACCACAGTCCAACTCAGGTAAAGACCCAAGCGGCCATGCAAAGACTTCCAACAACAAACCGGTGCTACAGTTTCAGGCTGCTGGCAGGTGTTGCCTGCAGCAGGTCAATGGGCAGCTGCGCGGACGCCTGTGTCGCGGTCACGAGCTTCCGCCAGGGCGCGAGGGCGTCAGACACTCCAAGAGGCGACTGGGGCTGCCAGCCGAGGAGGGTCTGACAGGGACCACGGAGTCTTCCACTGAGGTCAAAAAGCTAAAGCTGCAGGGCAGCGCCCCAGAGACACGAAGCAGCAGGAAGGTCAACGTCCTGGAAAAGGTGGGCGTGTCCGGCGGGCATCTTGGTAAGACCACGTCCAGAACGGTCTCTTCAAAGCAACGGTCCCAGCGAGCCTCCACTGGGAAGAGGAAGTTCACCAGACAAGCACAGCCCATAGCCCCAAATACTACTACCGTAACTACTACTACTTCTACTACTACTGCTAATGCACCGCCAGCGGTTCAGAACACTACTTCCAAGAACACTTCGCAGGGCACTTCCAAGGGCACTACGCTCATCTCCACTACCTCAGCAGCCCAGTCCGAACCACGCACCAGCAGCCCGGCTACAGCCCCTGCGCCAGAGCCTATAGCGGCGGCACAGAGGCAGCAGGCTGGGCCGGGCGAGGAGAGGGGCTCGTCGCCGCGCCTGCCCCTGTCCCCCACCGAGGTGCCGGTGTACAGGCCCGGCCCGGAGGAGTTCCAGGACCCGCTGGTGTATGCGGAGGCGGTGAGGCGGCAGGCGGAGGACTACGGGCTGTGCCGGGTGGTGCCCCCTCAGGACTGGAGGCCGGAGTGCAAGCTGAAGGAGGACATGCGATTCGTGACACAGGTGCAGCACGTTCACAAGCTGGGGCGGCGCTGGGGCCCCAACGTGCTGAGGTTGGCCTGCATCAGGAAGCACCTCCAGGGACAGGGCATCTCCATGGAGGACCCCCCGCTCATAGGTATGTGTTGGAGTGTGCCAGGTGGCTCCCTGCGTTCTCTGCGTAGTGCACTAAGCAAGTGTGTGCCTTTGTATGGTTGCATCCCAAACGACACCCCACGTGTTGCGTCAAGTCTCTAGTTCCCACGATGTGAGGCTGGAGTTTCTCATCTTAATTCAGAGTGTAGTAAGACTGTGCCTTCAGAGAAACCTGCGTCTCTCTCTCAGATCAACTCAGAACCCCATCTTGTTTTGCCTGCTTGATGGCTCTGAATTTGTAAGTGAGCCCTCTTGTCTGATTATCAGTTGGCCCCCTGTGTCTTTAAATACTGCACTACTTCCCTAGAATCCCTCATTTTAGACATATATTTCCTCTGTTGGAGGGATGTAGAATCCAGTTAATGCTTAAATCCTGCTACATTGTTTGATTTCATTTTACCCAGGTGACTTTCTTTGCACTCTTGCTTTTACCATGTTTTTTGCCATTAACATAACTGCCACAGAAACCTTTGTAATGACTTGTCAATCTCCCCTGGTAAACACGGTAATGGAGTCAAAGGAAGCACAAGGATTTTGTTTTGGATCTATAATAATGCTTCTCGACACTTGTAAGACAAAGAAAAACATTACTTCATTAAATGTTCGAGCAATTCAAAGAATAACCATTTACTACAGTTACATGTTTTACAAATGAGAAGCTGAAATTGTTTCTGGAAATTCACACTCAGGTTATGGCCTAGTCATAGTTTTAGCTGCAGCCCAGTTCACCCTTTTGGATAAATTATGTTTTTAAATACATCTGTACAAATTAAGCATACATGCTTGTCTTTACATTGAGACAATAAAACATGCAATAGGAATGTAAGATACATTTTTTTTATTGAAACAATTTCATACCAAAATTCTAACCAAAAACTATAAACTCGTTTAATTATTATTCCATTTCTTTGAGGTTTATTTAACTCCCTGGGAATGCAGGTTTGTATGCCACAAGGATTCACACAGTGAGCCTAGTGAGGCAATGCATTAACCCACTCTCACACTCGATGGCCCTCTTTTAATTTTACACTTGATACCTAACACACACACGCACACAGACACACACACGCCTTTTGAACAAAGGAGACCTTGGGCACGTACATAAATTTTCCCAATTCACTCACACACACACACACACGCACACCCACACACACACCGTGGTCTGATATGGCTTCCACCTTAATGTGAGGCTGTTTGATTTAATCTCTCTCCAAACTCAGCAGGTTGTGTGTGTGTTTGTGTGAGAATTACAGTGTGTGAAGAGGATAGTGTGTGAGGAGGATAGTCTGCGAAGGTGGTAGAACGTGAGAGAGTGTTTGATAAATGAGGAATGTCTCTAAGTGGATTTCACAGGCAGCAGACACCCAGGGTGAAGAAGACTATAAGATGAAATGAGTTGAGAAAAGAGGCACTGAGGTGGGCCTGAGAGATATTACATTCTGAGATGGGCCAGAGATATTGGACACTGAGATGGGTCAGAGATATTGGAGATATTAGACTCTTAGATGGGCCAGAGATATTAGAGAAATTAAACTCTTAGATGGGCCAGAGATATTAGACTCTGACGTGGAACAGATATATTAAACTATTAGATGGGCCAAAGATATAAGCGTCTGGGTTGGCCAGATATATTACTATCTGAGATGGGCCAGAGAATTTAAATTCTGAGAGATATTAGACTCTGAAATGGGCCATATATACGTTGCACACCCAATATGATAAAAGCATTTCAAATGTTATGTGATTAGCTAAGAATTTCTTGTTTCTGGAGATAAACAACAGATGAAACATCTGCAACCAGTAGACATTTGATGAGTCCAGCAGTGAGAGGCCCCGGTGCTACAGACCTTTCTAGTGCCTTGGCCAATTCAACATTTTCTCAGGAAATAGTTTTCACTGAGGAAATCATGTTGCTAATTCTGCCAGGGATATTCCCGATGTTGATGCTCTCTCGGTCTGCTTGTTTGCCTGTCGAATACATACAGGCTCTTTCTGTTATAATTGGGTTCAACATGAAACAAGTTGTCTAACCCAGGTTTTCCTTATTGAATCTCATTATACATTAGTCAATCTTGCATTTGGAAGTTTTGGGTGTTATTTGCTCAATATCTAAAGGTTTTTTGTCAATTGAGGTATTTCTGGTGGACACTACTGCCTTTTCAAAATCTGTGTACAAAGATGTCATCCATCCTCAAAAACATCCTGTGTGTTCATACAGGACCTGGAGGTCTTTGGGATCCACAGGCTGTTCATGCTTTTGATAGGGCACAGGATGTACACAGAACAGGAATCAAAGAGCATCGATTTAACCTTGTTTCGTGTGTTCCTCGCCATGCCTCTCAGGTGGCTGTGAGTTGGACCTGGCCCGGTTCTTCAAACTCATCAACGACATGGGCGGGATGCAGCAGGTCAGCGACATGAAGAAATGGAGCAAACTGGCTGACCAGCTTCGCATTCCCAAGACAGCTCAGGTACTGCAACGCTGCAGGACTGGGTCCTGAACGTACAGGTGGCATTCCCTTCCCTGGTCGGAGGGTTGTGTTTGACCCTCGGAATTCCTAGGGAACAGGGTGCCACTTGGGACGTGGTCTGTTTCACGTTCTTGGTGCTTGACTAGGGCTGGGTGATGTCTGGATTGACCCATTCCTCCAAGTACCTGTCCAGACGGCGTCGATAGAAGATGTAATTGTCTTTTTTTATAATGAATTTATAGTGAATAATTAAGCCAGATTAGCCCTTATCTCATTTAGTCTTGCTCAATTGAATGATCTCTATAGTATTATTTTGTAGCCTATACATAAATAATCAGCAAAAATTATATAAATTTACTGTTAGGGCAAATTAATTTACAAATAGGGCAAAAAAACACTTCCTTGCCTGTTTGGCAGTTCTTAGGTTTGAGGCAGCAATAGAAAGATGAGCCTGTTTTTTTCTTAGCTGTTGTAATTAAATTTGCTTTTGCGAAGTTACAATATTGCGATGTCGTTGCCAATGACGGTGACTGTCAAAAAACGTCAACCGACAATTACGTCATCCCAGCCCTATAACAAACAGATCCTTCAAGCAAACGTGTCTTGTTATCAACAAGTGTCATTTACTTTGTCATAACCTACTTTTGTATTTGAGTCTGACAACTGATGAAAACCAGCAGCGAGTCCAGCTAGCTGCATAGCTAAGTACAGCATATTGACATTTTGTGGGAAACCTGCTCCGTGCCTTTGGCAACTATCCACTGCACCATTTTAACCTCCTACCCTCTGACCACAGGACCGACTGGCCAAGCTGCAGGAAGCTTACTGCCAGTACCTGCTGTCTTATGACTCCCTGGCCCCCGCCGAGCGCTCCCGTCTTGAGAGGGATGTCCTGGAGGAGAAGGGGAGGCTTGAGAAGAAGAGGGGACCTCTGGAGGGCCACCCAGACAACTCCCAACAGAGCCTCCTGCAACTACCCCGCTGTGAGCCCAAAAATGGTCTGGTCAACGGAGTGGTACAGAGGAACGGCTTGCCCCGGAGCCTGGATGGGGAGCTGGACGGGGAGCTGGACGGGGAGAAGATAGAGGAGAAGGACGTGCAGCTGAGGTTCAGCAGGAGGAGGCTGTTCACTCAACAGAAGAAAGGAGGAGCAGAGGACGAGGAGGCGGGGAAGGAGAAGGGGGTTCTTAGCGACCAGCACAAGTGTATATACAGGGTAGGTAGTTAGAGACGTGTTTTGGACGGTTTCCACGGACATAGACTAGGACTAGTCCCAGACTAAGCATGCTGTAGACAATTTTAAAAGTGCTTTTTTTGGTGCAAGACTAGGCTTGGGAAACCGGCCCATGGTCGGCTGTATGTGAAGGAAAATGTTAGCAGTTATCTACCGTTGGTGACTATGGTGCTGTGCTGTACATGGCGTGTAGAGCTAGCTGTTAGCGCCCAGAGGTAGAACTGCATTTTGCTTGGTTCAGTTGCTCTCATGTGCTCTTTTATTATATAGGTCACTGCACATCTGCCCCCCCCCCCACATCACACACACACACACACACACACACTTACTCGTACACACATTGTGTGCGTGGGAAACCGTCACTGTCACTATTTCTTTATCCTTCACAATGCTTCTCTGTTGCCCCCCAGTTCTTCTGAGAGTATCAGTTGCCAATGTTGTCGATGACTTTTTAAATGAAACCGTCTGGGCAGTGTGGAGTATTCTGACGAGAAGCGCCAGCATAGATGTCTCCATATTTAATCAATTTTCTTGAGCTGCGATAAGAATATAGAGTGATCTCCTCCACACATGTGCTAAAGCTCACAGTGACTGACAGACTGTATTCCAACCAACCGGGGAATCCAATCCAGGGATTTTCCTGGCACATTCACACAGGCTCTTGGTTTTTCGGGTCCTGCCTGTCTCTGGATTTCAGTCTCAAGAAGGCAAAGTGCACTACTTTGGGACCAGAACCCATAGGCCTGTGGCTGTAAGTAGTGTGCTACATGAGGGAATAGGGTGCTGTTTGCTGCAGCAGTAACAGGATGGAAGATGACTTCATGCAGCACAATAACATCCACATATTCGACCACTCGAAAAGAAGGTCTTCTGTTTTCGATCTAGCAGCAAAAGCTATTGACCCCCCACCCCATATGGTTGGCTGTGAAAACAGTTACATCGGGGATACGATGTACAGTATCAAGTGGAAAACAATGAAGTCCTTCTTATGTCTGTATGTTGTGGTACACAGATCTTTACATTAATTGTGGGCATATATACATAAATATATATTAACAGTACCAGTCAAAAGCTTTGAAAAACCTTTGACTGTTACTTTATGCATATATATATTTTTTGGAACTTGAAATTGACCAGATATTTGCACTAGTTTTGTTTGTATCTCATTGAGGCTACAATGTATAAAGGACATTAAAAAGATTGCTTCCTGTAAGCACTCAACCCTCTCTTTGACTGTGTCTCTCTCTCTGTCTCATTACACTGGCTGTATATCAAGGGATTTGAAAAGGACCACACGGTCTTCAATTTTTTGGTGTGTCTGTGCCATAATGTTTACATCAACCGCGTAACAAGTTAGGAGCATAAAAGGAACGTCCATTTGACCATGCCTTTGCTTGCCTTAATCAGGGTTGGTATGCAGCACTTTATATACCCAGTGACAAGCTCCTTAAAAGGCACCATACAGTCTTACTAAACCTCTTTCTGTTTGTCTTCATTGTCAGGGGAAGTCGGTTTCTCTCACCACGTTCTACAGGACAGCCAGGAATACTATTAACATGTGCTTCAACAAGGAGCCCGGGACTGCAGAGGTGGAGGTAATGAACCCGCTACCTAGGTTACACTACATAATAAACGACTTTAGTTATTTTGGTTTTAGTAGAAATTAGCACACTATAAAGGGAAAATCGCTTCTTTCTATTGAACAGTGAGATGACTGAGCAGGTCATTGATATAATCTCTGTCTTCCTTCTTGCGGTTTGTCCTACTGTGTTAAGCTAAGTGTGGTTAAGCTGCTCATTCTGAGCCTCAGGAAAGTTGGGATTAAAAGGCTGACTTTAATGTCATACGGTCTCTGTGTGTTATTGCAGCAGCGGTACTGGAACATCGTGGAGCAGAGGGAATGCCATGTCGCAGTGCACTGTGGGAAAGTGGACACTAAAACTCATGGGAGTGGCTTCCCTGTTGTAAAGTCGGAGCCATTTTCGAAGTAAGGGCGTCTGCATTAGTATTTGAAATGACTGCAACTGCATTATTCTATCGCATGCGTAGAGACATGCAGAACATAATGTGTTCTATTCTGTCCCCTCAAGGCATGGATGGAATCTTACTGTCCTTCCCAATAATTCAGGATCCATCTTACGTCATCTTGGCGCTGTGCCAGGTAATTGACCTCTGACCATGTCTCTCTATACCAGACACACACCAGTCTTTCTGCTCTAACAGTTGTCCCTCTGTACAGGAGTGACCATCCCGTGGCTGAACATCGGCATGGTCTTCTCTACCTCATGCTGGTCTCGAGACCAGCATCGCCTTCCATACATTGATTACTTACACACTGGTGCTGACTGCATTTGGTAAATAGCGCCGAGCAATAGGAGATACAATATTCAACTGATACACAATGCTAAAATGACACAGATTACTGTTGATGTCTGATGAAAGACTTTGGTAATCAACTATTTTTTATTGAAAGTGGTAACTCCCATAAATGTACTCTACAATGTTTTTATGACTGTCAGAACAGTACATATATTCAGCATTTCATTCATAGTAAAATATGGTGGTTTCTTTGACTGTCTGGAATTGTTTGGAGGTTTTCATGGGACAGTGAGCTCATTTTGGATAACCTGTCTGTCCAGGTACTGTGTTCCTGCTGAGGAGGAGGTGAAGCTGGATGAGGTAGTCCACACCCTTCTGCAGGCTAATGGAACTCCAGGACTGGAGATGCTGGAGAAGAACATTATGGTGAGCAGTACATAAATACAGAAAAACACAAAAATAAAAAAAGATTCATAGTTAGATGATATATTGTTGTGTTTGCCGATCATTTTGTTCATGTCTTGGTACTACAATGTATCTCAATATAATGTCATCCTATTCCATATGGGCTGTGCATTAGAAAGGAAATAGTGTTCTGTTTGGGACGTAGGTCAGTCATGTTCTCTTTCTCCCTTCAGATCTCTCCGGAGGTGCTGTGTCGAGCGGGTGTCAAAGTGTACCGGACAGTCCAGCAGTGCGGCCAGTTTGTCGTCTGTTTTCCGGGAGCGTTCGTCTCGAAGGTGTGCTGCGGCTACAGTGTCTCAGAGACTGTGCACTTCGCCCCCTCCCAGTGGCTGAACATAGGATATCAGGCTGCTAAGGTCAGAGTCCCCTGTTGCTTCAAATATGGAGGAGAAAGAAAATGATAGTAAATGTATATTTAAATGTATATATAGTGATATATAGTTTAATTCAGAGCCTTGTGTTAATTATCGTTTACCTGCCATGCTAGTGTTACTGGAATATTTAATGTTGTTTTATTATAAAGTTAACTTTGTGTGTTCATTTTACATCCTGTTTTTACCAGATACAGTTCCAACGGCAGTTTTCCTAGTTATTATAAATGCTACGAATGTCTTTGCTAAGATTAACAAAAATCCGCTTTCGTTTAGGAGTCTGATCGCATAGGGTATCGGCTCCGTGACTGCTGTGTACAGTTCCCAGATCCTGTACATCTTGGGGTGGCCATTTTGTCTGGGTTCCTATCCTGAGACCTCTTCTCGGAGGGGCGGTAACCAGGCTTTGAAGTCTGACTTAAACAGGTTCTTAATCAGCGAACGCATAGTTTAGTCAGCCAGCCAGTCTCTGAGTCAGTTGTTCTACCAGTCCGCCGGAAATAGTGCACAAACTGATGGTAGAGAGTCTCTGTACCGCTGGTATGGTAAGTTCAGTGTTCAGGATTCTGTTTCCCCACATCTTAGGTACCTGAATTTCTCTGCATGAAGAGGGGGATTCATGGGGGTTTTCTAAACACGCCTGTCTCTCTGAACTGGGTTGTGTTGTGAGAGTTCACACTAGTATGAAATGTTAAAAAGTCTCTTACCTCTCCTCTCAGGAGCTGAAACATCGACACGTGGAGAGGTCGTTCTCCATGGAGAAGTTGCTCTACCAGATCGCCACGTCAGAGTCCAAACGAGAGAATGGCCACATACTGAGCACCATGACCTCACTCCTCAAAGACCTCAGGTGGGTTTGAGTCTTTACCTGAGTAGCAGTGAGGTCATTGTGGGATCTCGTCCTTACATTTCACGTTTCAGTCATTAAGCAGACATTGGCTCGCTTACTAGATAACACAACTAGTACTAGTAAGTACATCCTACTTTATGTAGCTATCAGCAAAATCAGTGGTAGATAAAGCAGAAGAAAATAACAAAACTGGGCAAGCAGTAGTTTACAAAGGCAACGTTGGAGGGGGAGGCATCCCTGGAATTTAATGCAATCACAAAAGGGGCAATCTGTGATTTGACAAACAACAAAGTTGCTACCCTGACACTTGTTTTTGCAAACAACTAGGGGCTGGAGAAAATACATTAGTTGCTGCCTATCATTGATTGGTATAAATCATTACCATTATAATTTCAAAGAACATCCTTTGAATGAATTGGTGCACATCTACGAATGGATGTACCCTTCGAAGCACTTTGAACAAAGAAACCATAACCATGAATTAGACTACAAAGCTGTCCGCTTTACCTGCTTACCTGACACACCAGCCTGCCTCCCCTCTTTCAGGGATACAGAGCTGAGGCAGCGCACAGATCTGTTCAACGCTGGGCTGCGGTCCGTCGCCCGTTACTGTAACCACGACAACCAGGCCTCTTCAGAGAGCAGGAGGATCCAGCGTCAGTGGTTGAGGCTAGACCCCTCGGACCGTCGCTGCCAGGTGTGCCAACACCTGTGCTACCTATCCATGGTGAGTCATTCCCCGGCGCAGAGCGACCTTGTTACAGATCCAAGCCAAACGATGAGCAGGCTTTCTCTTCGGTTTGACTGCTCGGGAACTCGCGGATCAACCGTTAACACGGGAGTCTGCTTGAGTTATCTGCGACGACACATGTCGTCGAGCCGCTGAGGCGCTGCGTTCCGTTGTGCAGAACTCCCGTTGATGTGACACGCAGTGTCCCATGGGCCTTGGCCCTGATGGCGTTCTCCTTCTATCCACTCAGGTGGTCCAGGAGCTTGACAACGTGGTGTTCTGTCTGGAGTGTGCTCTGCGCTACGTTCACAAACACAAGTCGTGCAAAGGCCTGAAGATGATGTACCGTTATGACGAGGTACCACGCACTGCTACTTGCACATTAGTACAACACAGTGTAGGCAGTGCTCTCCAGAGAATGCTATGCAAAAGAGAGAGCTCTTGTGGACCCGAGATCTAGGCCTCAATTCAATCAAGCACACATTGTAATCTTTACTGTTTTTTTACAGACTGGTCTTGAATACCGTATAGAAAAGCATTACTACTCCCCTGACCCCAAACAAACACACACACACACAAGTTTGTACAGCGAACCTCATAGGGACTAGAAAATAGAAATTGCATGCTCCCTTGCCCTAATCTTAACCCTTAACCTAAACTTAACCTAACCCTAACCTTAACCTCAATAAAGTAACATTTATGCCTAAACTTAACCAACAATGCATGGACCTTAAAGAAACCCCAATTCTAACTCTAAAAATAAACTGTAAATTTGACCCTAAACTTGTACCCTGAGTCAGAAATTTACTTTTGCCTCATGGGGATCGGCTAAAGGTTAGGGTTAGGACGCACACACAAACACGCACACACACACTGGACGAGCAGGTAAAGCACTAAATCCACTCTTGAAGAAAATCTATCGGACAGCATTCATTCATTTATTAATTCTACCTCTTTTCAGGACCAAATCAAAAACATGGTGAGCAGGGTGTATGGAAGAGTGTTAGAGAGGAGTGGTGCTGAAAAGAGAAGAGGGTCAAGAGGACTTGGGGGTCTCTGTGAGATGGCGCCTCCGGCTAAACGCAGCTCCCGAAGCAGAACTTCCATAACGGTGTCTCTCACCCGCCTGCCCTCGTCCACCTTTCCTAAGACCCTTGGCTCCAAATAAGTCTGGTTATCTGTCGTGTTCCAATACTCAATAAAAACACCTTTGGTTCTCTAGAGGTAAACACAGATCAGGATTTTCCAATCCTCTCCTGACGCTCCCCTGGACATTTAATTGTCGTTTTTTTTAAACTGAAACTGGCGCATCTGGGTTTATTGGTTTGTTGATTGGTTAGCTAATTGTTCATATTCTATATTTTTTATTTTAGATGTCAAGGGTGGGGGGGCCTCAGGAGAGGGTTGGGAAACCTGACGTCATCCATTTTGTGTCATGTTTTACAACCTGCATTTCGTATCTTAAGTCACGAATCACATCTGTAGAATTTCTTACAAATTCGTCCCGCTTAAGATCCTGGAGTGCATCTTTAAGCGAGATGACCACCTTGACTGTCACCAATCATACCAGTCCAGACATGTAATTACATCAGGGAATGTAGGAAGGAAGGGCCCAATCCTGAAGGACTCCAGAAGGGCCAGAGCTCCTAGTACATTGCTCAAAATGGAGAATGTGCTCCTAAACTATGTCTTTTGCACTAGCGTAAACATTTTGTTTTTAAGAGGCATTAAGTGTAATACTGTATATTGTACTTAGATATCACAATGTCCTCCTAGCCACACCTACTGTTTTCTCTTAAATGGTGCTTCAATGATCTTGGTGCTAAATTTATAGTTGTAGGTGTAATAATAATAATAGGCTCACTCTTGTTCAAAGCCATTGGACTGCATCCTGAACTGTGATTTAAATTTTATGTAACGTTTTACCAATACGTTCATTTTACACACAATTTGACATTGGACGGCGGTAAAAGGCTCTTCAGGTGTTTTCATTTTTTCAAATATGTTCCAGCGGTTGCTCCAAAAAGGGGTTGTGTTCAAAACAATTGTAACTGCATCCTGAACTGTGAATTATTTCTAAGAGCTGGTTACCTGTAAATTAATTCCACACACAATTTAATGCTACACGTTTTAAGGCTTTTCAAGTGTTCGTATTACATCAGTACGATACAACGATGTTCCAGCAGCGCTCAAAAAGTGGGTGATATTCATCAGTGCAAATTGCTTTGCTATAGAAAATCTTATCGGAAATGTTCAGGTAGTCCCTCCTTGTTTTGGCCTGTTTGCATCCGTTCCATTTGGTTTTTCAGGGACAATATACAATCTGTCATTGCACCAAATTTAAATAGTTAATTTGAATCTGTAATCTCTGGCCTATAAAACAGGTCTTATTCTCAGAAGCCATTGTGACGTTTTAAGTGTTTATAGAACTGGTCAGGAGTGGTAGAATGATGTTGATGCATTTCACACTACTCATCTGACCGTTGTGGTGTGAAAAACTGTGCCTAAAAATGCATACTCAATCATTTTTGATCCCTTTCGGTGCTAACAGATTTTGTTTTTGTGACAAAGTGATTCCCTCTAGGCCCTTAAAGGCTCTTCATGTGCAATTATTGTACTGTATCTTATCAGTATGTATCTCCATAGCACATTGTTCTTGGTCCGAAAGGTTGCTTTTACACGGGGAGCCCAAATCTGATCTTTTCTTTCTTATTTTTTACCAGCTCTGGAAAAAAGAATGTTAAAAAATCTGATTGGATTGATGACAATACCAGTTAGTGGGGAAAAGAAAGATTGGACTTGGGCTGTCTGGAAAAGCAGTGAAATGTGTATTTATTCCAAAGGGGCTTAAGGTTTCCAAGTGTTTATCAAAGGACAAAGACAAAAAATACAACAGCATTGTACATACACAACCTGTAAATATATAAAGGTACATGTACCTGAGCCTTTTGCTAGGGGGAGTGAAGTGTTTTTGGAGAAATGGGATACGATGAAGAAAAAGCCTTACTCTCTTTAGTTTCTTAATGTATGGTCCTGTATACACTTAGACTGTGCAGCTGATTTAGCGCAATGTTTGAGGCTTTTTTTCAGGAAACAAGTCATTCTTCAAACATTGTGTTGACAGCGACGTTCAGTATATTTGTGTAAACAAATCTGTCCCGTTAAACTCTGTAGTTCCACAATCATTGCGGAATGTATTGTGCATCAACAACCCAAGTGTAAATGGGGCCAGGGTGGCCCTAGTAACGTGTATGGATGTGCTGCTTATATCACTGAAGTACAGCATAGTTTGAATCCCTTAGTTTTTTAGCTTTACTTTTTTAAGGAAAGGGAAAATAAGTAGAAGATTAACGATGATAAGAAAAAAAATTAGTAACTCCTGTTGTCGTAAGACCAACTACTTTAAATCAGCTTGTTAAAACCCCCTTGAACAATTTTTGAAGTTCACTTACAAGTATATAAAGTTTGGTGTTTTTGAAAAAGCGTGGTTGTCAACGTTTTTACAGCCTTAATGTTTCTTAAGGTATTTATTTGTTTTTTTACTGACAGTACAGCAGGCTCACTGCAGTCTATCATATAATTTATTATCACAGATTCAGTTTTTTTCCATGAAAATTCAACTTTGACAATGACTTAAGTTTTTTTTTACTTTATTTGTTAGTAAGTTCTGAGGTTGAATAAAAAATGTTTTGACAGTATCTATTCTTTTCTAAATGTGTTTTTCCATAAAAAAAATATCAGGAATTCTGGGATTTTCTTGGGGCTGAAATGTGTGAAAGATATTTTTTGCTGAAAGAGAAGTACATTGGACTTGAACTCAGTGCCGCAGCAGAGCAATAGGCAGCGACGGCAGAACGTAGACCGCTTCACCACCCTAGGCCACAAATGTGTCCTATTGATTTTAGTTTTTAATGTTAGCGTGCTCTCCAAGCATAAAGTCAGATGTTTAAAGAATGCAGCCACTTGAACGTTTAATACAAGTTTTTTTTATTTTTCCAACTATGAATGAAAGGAAGCTTGTTCACACAATACTGCTGATTGTAAAAAAAAATATTTAAAAAAAACTTTTAATTGACTTTGTTGGTGAAGCGTTAAAAACAAAAAACTGTGATTGAGTTTTCTCCGAGCTACCCTCCAAGCCCATCTACAACAGTAGGGTGCATCTCAATGATGTGAACTGGACTCCTCTCCTCTGAGATTAGAAAAGGAGACTAGGACACCCCTAGAGAAAATATCACACTCCTGTGGTTTCCCCTAGGTTCAGATTTTGGATCAGATTCCCGTCCCCTGATCCTAAACTATACCATTAACTGACCCCAGTTCAGTATCTACGAGCAACTTCTCCCAGCTTCTATCGCCCAGGGCCCAGTTCTGCAACAGGCCCCTAAGAGCCCTGTGAGTCGCTGTCGTCAGAGTTCTTTGACAGCTCTGCCTCGGGGAGCGCCACCAGTGCTGTATCAGCCTGCACCTCCTCCTCGTCCGGAAGTACCAGAGGCTCGTCTCCGTCTCCGCTGGCCTCGCTGGCCTCCTCGTCCTGAACCTCACCCTGGCTGGTGTCCTGGCTGGCCGAGCCCGGCTCTAAAGAAGTGCCAGAAGACAGGGAAGGCGTCTTGCTTCTCACCTCCGCCTGGGCCGGCACCCGTAGAGAGATTTCCGAGGACAGTGACTCTGGGTCTGGACCTGGGGGACCGGAGGGAAGGAAGAAAGTGGTAGAGTGGTTTAATTCAACTACTCACGGCTGGGCCTCTGTGTGTGTGTGTGTGTGTGTGTGTGTGTGTG
>JACXGJ010006173.1:0-35594 GCA_016801105.1 Esox niger
ATGTTTACATGCCACATCTCGCGTTCTCCAGTTTCTCGACCTGTCTATCCGTGCTCCGACCCATCGCCCGCTCTCGACCATTCTGCCTGACCCTTGCCTGTACCTCTGTTGTCCGCCGGCATTCTGACCTCTCGCCTGTCCCTGACCACCCTGCTTGTTCCCCGACTGTACTTCTGCCGCCAGCCCGTGTTTCGACTCTGCCCGTCCCCGACTACTCTGCCGTTCGCTCGCCTGTCCCTTCGCCGCCGTTACATTAGACGCCTTACCTCCCGTCCCCGCACGCTCTACCTGCCCTGCTCCCACCTCTTCCCAGTCCGCGTTTGGATCCCCACCTGTACCTCTGACAAAACTGATACATTTCATATTGGGGATTTTTCAAAGTAGCCAGCCTTCGCCTTCATGACACTCTTTACATACTCTCAGCTCTCTACCTGCTACTGTATGTGTTGAAACAGACGGAAATCAAAGATGACAGTCTGTACTTTTGTCATATTCATCTTTTAATCGTATTTTGTTTTACCTTGAGTGTACATCAATAATTGCTATTTTGATCTCACTGGCCCAATACTTGATGTGCCTGTATGTTTATGTTTGGAACATTTGTTCATATGTTCACTTGCAAGGACTAAAACATATTTTACACTTTAGGGTGGTGAGTCTTGGAAGTCAGGCAACTGTACAACTGATTTGTGCCTCAATGGTAAAATTATAACAACGTTTGTGATCTGTGAGCCTGTTAAAGTACCTGTGTGTGAAAATGGATACAAACCAGTGAAGGTATATGACAAAAATGGCTGCTGCTATCACTATGAATGTGAATGTAAGTTCAAAATATTAGGGTTTTAACTCTATTGATTGTCCTAGAAAATCTTTGCACAAGTTTCCTTGTTTTGAACCCTTGTATTGATGAATTATTTATTAATCTTATTTCTCAACCTTTTGTCTGTGATCGCTCAGGTATTTGCTCTGGATGGGGAGATCCACATTACATCACATTTGATGGACAATATTATAGTTTCCAAGAGAACTGCACTTACGTTTTGGTTAAAGAAATTGTTCCTCGCTATAACTTCAGTGTTGAAATTGACAACTACAACTGTGACCCATCTAGACATGTGACATGTCCTCGGTCTCTGTTTGTCTACTACAAATCCTACACAATCGTTCTTACTCCTATCAACACGGAAAGAACAACAAATTTGGTAATTGTAACTGTGCTATGGTAATTGTAACTATGTACTTTTACTGTGGGATCAGACAGCAAGTTCACAGATATTTATTTTGTCAAGCCGTTTCTGGATTCTTACATTTCATGTGATAAAATAGATTTTTTTTTTTCATACTAATCAACCATTTAGTAAAAGCTCCTCCCCCTCACACACAGACATGCAATATTAGATTTTCCTTTACTGTAAAAATCACTAGAATATTAGCATCAAGGTATCTGAGATATTTTCTAAATATAGCACTTTGAGGTAACATACCAACTCTGATTTGGACATTTGTTTTATTGGATAGCACTAAGGTATAATCTAGCAAATTGTTTTATTGTAATTTGATTCTGTTCTATAATCCCATCCGTTATGTAATGTAATTTATTTTATTATTCACCAGGTCACCATCAATGGTAAGCAGATCTTCCCCACCTATTCTAATGAAGACCTGATGGTCATCAGCACTGGTGTACAGTTACTGTTATGGATCCCAGCCATTCAAGCAGAAGTGATGTTCCGGAGTATTCAGTTCAGCATTTCCCTGCCTAACTCCCTTTTCCATAACAACACGGAAGGACAGTGTGGTAAGTATGTTGGATTTGATTGGATACAAAATGGCATTTCTATTCTCAATTTTTTGCTAGATGTCATCACAATTTATGTTTTTGTAATATGAAGTGCATTGTATCAATGTCGTGCAAACATGTGTACATTGTTAGTGGCTGTTTTTAATGTCTAATTCTTTTTGTGTTTACCATATTGCTATCTTTATGTTACTTTTTCAAGGTACCTGTGACAGTAATAGGAAGAACGATTGCAGATCACCGAATGGTCAGATCAAGCCATGTCCAGAAATGGCTCATGAGTGGCAAATCAGTGATGTTAATAAACCTTACTGTAAAGCTCATCCCCCAAAACCCACACCACAACCTTCACCAAAGTCTACACCCCAACCTACACCAGTCTGCTTGACTGGAAAAAAAGCACTGTGTCACATCATACTTAGCCCGTAAGATATTATCATTATTAGGTTATACATACAGTAGTTATAGACAAAAGTCTTTGTATGCAAAACATACATGAGAGCTTTACAAATAGTTAATCGACTTCAGCCTGCAAGACATGGTCAGTATGGTTTAATAGGTAATTTGTCATAACATATTTATGCCCCATTTGGGTCGGACCTATTGTATGTTCATTTGAATTTGTTCTATTTTTGGAAGGGTCTTCAAACCATGCCATGACGTGATCCCACCAGGACCTTTCTTTGAGGCCTGCATATACGATTCCTGTCATATTAAAAACAAAGCAATCAGCTGCTCCAGCCTGGAGGCCTACGCCCATAAATGTGCAACTCATCAAGTCTGTATCGACTGGAGGGACTCAACCAAAGGAAAATGTGGTAGGAGGGACTTTCATAATACGGTTTGAGTCCCAATTGGCGTCCTTTCCCCTACCAATTGGCGTCATTTCCCCTACCAATTGGTGTCCTTTCCCCTACCAATTGAAGTCCTTATCCCTACCAATTGGTGTCCTTTCCCCTGCCAATTGGCGTCCTTTCCCCTACCAATTGGCATCCTTCCCCTACCAATTGGTGTCCTTTCCCCTACCAATTGGCGTCCTTTCTCCTACCAATTGGCGTCCTTTCCCAATTGGCGTCCTTTCTCCTGGTGAAAAGCGGTGCTTTCACCAGGCTGTTACCACATGTGGCCTTGGGAGCAGGCCAGCTGACAGTCTGGCCTGGGCCCGGGGACAAGATAATCTTAGATGTGCCCCCCCCCGCGCCCAGATCTTTCATTTTCCCTTGCTCTTCCTCTCTTTTATGTAATTCAAATATTACATATTTAGGCCTATTTTAATTTTTTATAATTCCATAAATTTATGAGGGCCCAGTTCTGGGCCACCTACCCTGGGCCTGGGACAACAGACCCGTTTGTCCCCTCCTTCGGCGGGCGTGCTTGGGAGATCCTGAGGACTCAGTCTGCCTCCGATGCACGTATACTACTGCAAATGTGGGTTTGAATCCCACCTGCTGCACTTTCAGCAAAACCTCTTCTGTCTTTCACCACTTTTTTGTCTAATAAATCACAAAAGGCCAATAAAATATAATTACACCAAGATGTTACATGTTTAATCATTATCAGGATTTATCCAAATTTTGTTTTGACAACCTGCAAATACATATTGAGCACCTCACTGTTCAGTCTTTCATTTCATCTTTGCCATGTCACAGAATATAAATGTCCTGTAACCAAAGTGTATGAGGCATGTGGCCCGACGATCCAGAAAACTTGCTGTTCCGGGTATGTACCTTTTTTTACACTGTTACATAATATACATCCATTGCATGCATCTTAAGAGGTCTAGTTTGATGGATCTCCGTTCTATTTTGAATTGTGCCTCACCATTGGTTGCTAGTCTTTAATTCCTTTTTGTTGTCATAGATACAATGAAAAGTACGTACAACCTTGCGAGGGATTGGCGAAAAGCCGTAACTTTGTCTGTGATGAAGTGAGGGAGGGCTGTTTCTGCCCTCAGGGAACCATCTTGTTCAACACAGTCTCTGACATCTGCGTTTCAACCTGTGGTAAGGTTGGGTCAATAGACAGTTTTTCGTGGTGTTGATTTAAGTTGCAAATTGTTCTGCATAACATTGTCTATTGAATTGAATATCAAATAAGATATACACACAGCAAATGCAATGTTATGCAGAAAACATTGTTTATTTTCATCTTAAAGACCCACCATGATTCCTTTGTCCATCGTATTTTCTCTTCAAGGATGCACAGGACCTAACGGCAAACCCAAACAGGTACTGTAGAGGTGATTTCCCCTGGTACTGTAGAGGTGATTCCCCCTGGTACTGTAGTGGTGATTCCCCCTGGTACTGTAGAGGTGATTCCCCCTGGTACTGTAGTGGCGATTCCCCCTGGTTCTGTAGAGGCGATTCCCCCTGGTACCGTAGAGGCGATTCCCCCTGGTACTGTAGAGGCGATTCCCCCTGGTACTGTAGATGGGATTCCCCCTGGTACTGTGGAGGAGATTCCCCCTGGTACTGTAGAGGAGATTCTCCCTGGTACTGTAGAGGCGATTCCCCCTGGTACTGTAGAGGCGATTCCAGATTGCTTTTTAGATACCCAGCCTAAAACCCCAAAGAGGTAGGAATGCATAAGCATAGTAGTTACAAAACCGCATAGAAGGCAGGAAAAACCTAGAGAGAAACCAAACTTTGAGTGACCAGTTCTCCTCTTATTAACTTGGAAGTCTGCTTTTTTTCTTCCTCAATGTAGCCTGGCGATACTTGGCGGAGTAACTGTCAGGACTGTGAATGTAGCGCTGACACAATGAGTGTCCATTGTAGGCCAGTGAAATGTCCACCCCATGTAGATGTTACTTGTAAGGAGGTTGGTCAAGTGTTGGTCAATGAAACCGTGGACTGCTGTCTGCAAAACAAATGTGGTGAGTGGAGACAGGAGGAACCTTTCACCTCATAAAATTATTACCAGGCAGCCTGGGAACTGTTATTTTTTATTGTTTTATTATTATTAACTTCAGCGCATGAGTAGACTTGATGCTTTCACAGTTTTATTGATTATATTTACCAATGTTTTGGTCTCAAACTGACTAGATCTACCGGTACAGTTTCACAGACATTTCAAAGGAAATAACCATTTTTAATCTTAATGCAATTGTAATTAGCAACTGTTAATTAAATATATATTTATTTCACTGATGAATGTAGTTTAAATTTAAGATGCAAATAACTGCAAGTTAATGTCAACAAAAAATATGAAAATGCTCAACTGTTATTTCTCAGACATTGTTTGACCATTTTATTGTCTGTTCTCCAGAGTCCAAACCTGTCTGTGTATACAATAATAATGAATATAAGGTAAGTTTGTGTCTGTTTCACTGATTACCCATTTAATCTACACACTACCAACATGTTTGGTATATGTATCTATGCAGTTTGGGTCAGTTTGGACCAAATAAGAAACTGATAATAATAATCATCATACCAAATATCAACTTTTTTATTAGAGTTTATTTGTATGTTGAGTCAGAAATGTATATATTCCAGGCTTAAAAACAGTGGGGATGCCTCTCTAGGCATCTCTATGTTTAGTTATTTTGGTTGGTATTGTCACTAATTGGGGCTCTTGTTTAAGCTGTCTTTTTTCTAAACTATGTGGTGGATTATTGTTCGTGCTTCCTGCAGGTCAGCTCTTGGTTGCCATCTCTCTTTTTGTTGTTTTCTATGAGAACCAATTTAAGGAATGTTTGCTCAAACTCTTTGCACCTCAGGTCCTGTCCACCAACTGTGACATTCCCCCAAAACACACTTAAGATCCACCTATAAAATATTGTAGGGTATTGTGTGAAATTGGTTTTCCTAGAATACATATTTTCCTGAGATTACAGACTTACAATACATTATAAAAGTGGATTAATTATTCATTTAAGTTCTACTAATGACAGACCTTATTTATTTCTGATTGCAACTTAGCATATTTCTTACGTATTTAGAATTTGTATGTGATTATTGCAATTTATAACCAGTTAGCCATGAGCATGTACATAGGGTGTTTTATCTGTGCAGATCTATCATGTGAAGATAACTTAATGTGTTTGCTCTTGAAAAAGAGTAATTAAACAAAATATGTTTTCAGATTTGTCCTATTATAAATACAAACCTACCCTATGTATATTCAGAGCAAAAGTCTATCAGCTATGAATACTGTCTGAAGACATGTTATTTTATTGTCAGATAACCCCCCAAATTATGTAATTATGGTCATACAGCACAATACAGTACAATCTTCATCAACTACATGAGCTTAAACTAGTGCTGGTTAAAATCACTGAGACTCATCCAACACCACCCTCTAGTGGTATTGGTAATTATTGCATCTCCAGGTGCAAGTAGATGAAAGATTTTCCTATGATGGAAATACATGGGATTTTGTGTTATGTGTAGATTTCATATGACAACATGACAAAAAACACTAAATAATTATTAAGATGTATTAGAAAAGTTTATTGACGGAAACATGAACATTTTAGCGATGAACTGAAATCACCTTGTTGGTTGAACAAAGGAAAATACACTTCTGGAGTGATAAGTTTCACAGTTAACTTATCTGAAGAGCCACTGTGGCATCTGGCTTTGCCACCTTTCACCTGACACATCACAGCTTGGTGAAACAGTGGGATGAAACAAGTACACCTGCCGTGCCTATAATGACCAAGTGCTAACCAAATTAAAAGCTTACTGTTTATAAGCCTATACACATTTTATTCATGCCAATTCATAGCGTGTTAACTTACCCCCTAAATGAATGCTGCTTGACAGCTCGGAGAGGTTTGGTCACCGCCTGGTAATCTCTGTGTGAAGATTCAATGCACACGCAAAGGCAACCAGTTCATCCCTGTGGAGTCCAAAGTGCAGTGCCCTGTGTTTCGCCCACAAGACTGCATCAATGTAAGTACACGAGCAAACTAACTGAATAGATTGGATTGACGAGACATGGCTGAATGCCCTGGGCATCAATCTAGTGGTTAGAGCACTGACGCACAGTAGCCAGAAGGCAGTTGGTTCAAATCCTTGAGCCAATAGAGTGAAACATTGAAGCACTCTTAGACAAGCCACTTAATCCTAATTGTCCCTGTCAGTTAAGACCGTTTGCTAAAAGACTAAACATTATTTAAACACTGTTTTCCTTATTTAACAATACAACTGTACTATTACTGCAGACAACAGACTCTTAATGAATTTACTGAACCCAGTAAATTTTCTTGATAGTTGTGTTTATGGTATAACGTAAATTCCTATTGTGTTCTGTATGTCTGTGTTAGTGTGTGACTAGTCAAATCCACATTTGAGTGGGATGTTTTTCTTTCTGACATCACAGGGATCTGAAAAAAGAAATGCAGATGGCTGCTGTGAAACCTGTAAGTGTTTTGTGATGAATACATATTCTTGATTTTGGGGAATTCGTTTCTACACAGTAGTTACATTTGTAAAGATGTGCTTATAAATCAGATCCTCTATTTATAAATACAGATTTTTACACATTAAATTAATATAGAGTTACTTTAATTGTGCAAATGAACTCAGCTATGGTTTATTTGTAATTTACTGATTTCAATAGCGTATATTACAGAAACTGTGCAGTGGTGAGAGTGGAATAGCAGCTAAACTGACTGGTACCCAGGTGACTCTAACCTTCAACAAAGATATATTCTGACCATATCAGTTCCTTTCGTATTAAATATTTTGACATTGCCCCTACTGCTGGCCACTCTCTCGCCCACCTTTAACAAACTTGACTGATTCTGCCCTCTTCAACAGTCATCACTGTGACTTTCATCCCCTGCTAAGTTGACCCTTCCTTCACACTCCAAGTTATCATCATATTTTTTAGTTATTTTATTTCAGTCACTATCAGGTAAGCGCCCTCTGCATTAGCGCTCCACATCCGCTACTCTAATAGTAGCTTGCGCTCTTGAAGGTACATCTCTGGTTACTCCTGAAGCCTGTCCATCCTTGAATCAATACACATTTGAATTTGCTGCTGCCAATGACTGGAATGAGTTGTAAAATACATTTCAGTTCAATATGCTACTCTTACTTTACATCTCAGAAAAAAAACTAGCTGTAATCTGACATCTGTACCTGCTGAATCAGCCATTCTTATATGTGCCTGGCATACTGTATTTTCATTTATGTGTATTTGTCTAATTGTATTTTTATAGAAATTTTATTTTTAAATTACTTTATGTTGCTTTGTGTTCTGCCTTGTCTTGGATTTGAATTCCTTTGGTGAGGTCATTCTCAACATTAAGAATTGGTTCTCAAGTGACTTGGTTAAATTAAGGGTTACATAATGGCCAAAAGATCAATTAGTAAAAACTAAAAAAACGATCAGAATTTCGCTGTTTGTGTTTTCCAAGCCTATTTCCAGTAGGTTGAAGTGCCTTACATAGTAACAGGGGAAACTCGCCTCTTCATGACAAACTCGGTCTCTCTTAGGCTCACCAAGTAACTGTGCTGTAAAGAAGAACACCACCCACCTCCATGTTAATGACTGCAGGTCTGTTGTACCAGTGGAGCTGGCAGCCTGTAGGGGAGCCTGTGAAACATCTTCTATGTGAGTAGAATATCTCTAAATAAACAGACAGATACTAACATTCAATACAATGCTCCAATGGTTCAATGGTTAGGCCAACAGGATGTCCCCAAGCCGGAGTGGCCATAGGGGAGGGGCTTATCTCCAGTTTTTTTAAGGACAGGCTGTTTGATGTTCATGTACATGTTTGTATTGTTCCGTTTCCTAGGTACTCTGTAGTGAAGAAGGGCTTGATGCACTCATGCTCCTGCTGTCAGGAGTTGAAGACCAGTGAGAGGAAGGTGGATATGGTCTGTTCTGACGGAGAGAAGACCTCTCAGTCCTATATTTACATTGAGGATTGTGGCTGCAGTGTCGTTGAGTGTGACGACAAGCACTAATGTATTTTGTTCAGTTAACATTATTTTTAAATGGCCGTAACTTAGGATGCACAGATATCACATTTCCAATGCCCATATCGATTCTGAATACTGATACCAATCTAATACTGACATTTTCCTTTTGTTAACTTGTGCCGTAATTATCATAATTCTTGAAATAAAAAATAGTAAACAACAAGTTAAAAAAAACAGTCCATTCGTTCTCAAATTATTAAGAAATATAAACATCATGACTGAATTATGTTATACATGTTTTTTTACCACTGCCTTAATATTAACATATTCATATTTAAATATAACATCAATTTATCAAGCAGTCATCTTATTAAAAGATGTTCAGGGCAATCTGCGTTGTGCCATCAACTCATTCCATTGACTCCCTGCAGTTGATTCCTGATACCATATTATTGTCTGGTATTGGTCAAACACCGACGTTCAGGATTGAATCACTGCTTCCCTAACCATAAAAGCGGTCTTATTTCTCTTACGCCATGACTTTCAACTAAATGCTATGTGATCATCTTAAGCTTCTTTACTAACCTCCAGCTCAGCATTGTTATTCACATTGTCCATGTTTTCTTACTTGGTAAATGTATTCAAAGCATGCAAGTTTTGACTTTCTTCATTTTATTACATTGCTGCATATGGCAATTTCTCACATGGAATAGCCTTCATTTCTCAGAACAAGAATAGACGGACGAGTTTCAGAAGAACGTTCTTTATTTCTGGCCATTGTGAACCTGTAATTGTACTGACAACGCTGATGCATCAGGTACTAAACTAGTCTAAATAAGGCCCGTTTTATTGCTTCTTTAATCAGCACAACCGTTTTCAGCGGTGCTAACATGATTCTAAGAAGATTTTCTAATAATCAACTTGCCTTCTAAAGTAATAAACTTGCATTAGAAAACACAAGGTGCCATTGGAACAGAGGACTGATGGTTGACAATGGGCCGGTGTACACCTGGAATGTAGATATTCCATAATCAGTTGTTTCCAGCAACAAGTCATTTCCAACATTAACAATGTCTACACTGTATTTCTGATCAATCCGATGTTATTATAATGGACAAAAACAATTTCACAAACATGGACCCAAAACCTTTGAACGGTAGTAGTATACATTCCGCTGTTCTGTGCTCCACTTACTCAGCTGGTTAAGTAAAGGCTACTTTTGCTGCCAGTTTGTTAGTTAATTCAAACATTGGAGTAATAGCAACTGGGTAGATACTGTAATGAAGGTATGCTCGAATAGAGCTAAAAGTCCTATCAAATCTTTTTTGTTATATTTTATGTGGTCCTGTAGACCATGTCTGATGTTGCAGATACCACATCCCTGTGTCACCCATACCATTTCCACCCCCTCATCCCATAAAGTAGAAAACCCAGAGGACCACAACCGCAACGGGACCACACTATCCACCACCACCCGGCATTTAATGGTTGATCTTCTTAATGAGTTAAATGTATATTTCCAATGTTCTGGGTCATCGCTCTCAAGAGTTCTCACCATGTCCAATTTCATTTCTATTTGCTTTTTCAAACATGGTAAATCCTTGCAGGGATAGTTCATCCACATTTCATGCTTTAGATTCCTTTTATCTTAGATTGCTTGTAGAAGTAATAAGTGTCGCAGGGGTTTAGATCATGGGTGCATATTACCTGGTTATACAGATCTGCTAAAAATTAGGAGACCACTTGCACATTGAACACTTCTGTTCCTCAGTCAAAACTTTCCTTTTCAACTTTTTTTACTGATGCAGTGGTCTTTACATTTTTTCTGAAGCTGTATAATCTGAGTTGTTAATATGTCTACAGACCATTTTTCTTTGTGGATTAGCAAACCTTTGTTTGATCATGTCGATGTATCATCATAACTTATTTCAAAATTTGGGTTTTAGATCAGCTTCCTTAAATATGTCATGGAGTTATTTTGCCCAAGGATCATTTGGGTTTTAGATCACCTTCCTTTAATTTGTCATGGAGTTATTTTGCCCAAGGGTCATTTGGGCATTGGATCAGCTTCCTTTAATATGTCATGGAGTTATTTTGCCCAAGGGTCATTTGGGTTTTGGATCAGCTTCCTTAAATATGTCATGGAGTTATTTTGTCAAAGGGTCATTCTCTAATGTCTTCCAATTATCCCTGTCCATGATCGAAACATCTTACATAATGGCGCTCTCAACCTCATGCTTAACGTGATATGAAGCCTTGTGGCACGGCATGTGCTGTATATGGTTCTGTGTTTCAGGTTCTCCTGTCAAGTTTATTTTCAGGATTAATTGAAAACCTCACTCAATGCCACAGCGTTCTCACTGTCGTCCATTGTATGTGTAATGGGAAAAGCAGCATTTGGAAAATTAAACAGCACACACAGTTGTTTGCCTAGTGTGTTTCAACATGGCACTGTGCATATACTGTATGATAGTCTAAAACAATAACAAGATCCTGGTATAACATCTTGGGAAATTTGTGGCAATAGTACAACATTGACATCCGTTGTGTGGATTACAGTGTATTCAGAAAGTATTCAGACCCCTTCACATTTCCTAAATTCTATAATGTTATAGCCTTATAATAAAACAAACTGATGTCTTCCTCTTCCTCATCCATCTACACACAATGCCCCATAATGACCTAGTTTTGGCAATGTTTTTGAACAAGCACTTTGGCAGCAATTACAGTCTTCTTGGGTAACACTACAAGCTTGGCACACCTGTATTTGAGGAGTTTCTCTCATTCACTGCAGATGCTCTCAAGCCATTTCAGGTTGGATTGGGAATGTTGCTACACAGCACTCTTTAGGTCTCTCTAGAGATGTTTGATCAGGTTCAAGTCCAGGCTCTTGCTCAGCCACTCCAGGACATTCACATGGTTGTCTCCTGTGTTGTCTTGGCTGTGTGCTAAGGGACTGATTGTTTTTATGTCATGGGCTTTCTGGAGGGTAAAGCCCCCTGAAAATTTGAAAATGGTTGACACCACACCAAGCAAAATATATTTTCACATCACCCTCTCAGAGCCTTCAGGGAAAAAAGCAAGTATTGTTGCACCATAAACTAGCTTTGGCTGTTAAGTTCAAGTAGGAAGTTAGATACTAGTAAACCTTTCTGGCTAATAAGCTGTTCAAACACCATACTTTTTATAGATGCTATTTTTAGTGGAGGTAAACTTAATAAGAAACCTTAGTTAATTAACAATGTCTAGCTATATATATAGTGCATTAGGCATTAGGCATTCACACAGAAAGGCTGATTGCTATTGGCCGACATAATCCACACCTCCCACTTAAGCCTGTCCACAGTAGAGGGGTCAAATAGGCAAACAAAACATAGTGTTTCAATAAAAAAAGTTTCAGAACTTACAAAAAAAGAAGCCCTGGAAACAAGGATGCCAAGCCCAGCGTGGTTTATAGTGAAATACAATTGGAATTTTGTTTTCAAATATATAAGTTTTAGCTCTGTTACAAAATATTTGATTTCAAATTGTCATTTTGAATCCTCTGTTTTTCGGTGCCCTTTTAATTTAAAAACAACAAAGCAGTCACCTTTCCCGTTTTACAAAAACCTTAGGGATGCAGCAGGTTTTGAGTAATGTAACTACTCCTATGTTAATGGAAAGAACAAAAGTTGGAAGAAGCTCACAATATGTCAATACATTCAAGTACAATCATTTAAGTAAACAAATGAATGTTAAAACTAGAGATCCCAGCTTTAAGTACATTTTGGGATAAATTACATTCAGAGCTGGCTCTAGGCGTAAGCAACATAAACAGTCGCTTAGGGGCACCGACTGCTAGGTGGCTTCTGACTGGAAGGGTGCCCCCGACCAACCAGCACTGATGACATGCAATTGATAGCATGTTTATATTAAATACAAGTTACTGCTGAGTTAACGAGCCAGGTTACACAATGTGTGTTTAACTGCTATCTACAGTAGCCTATAATTATTTTACTGGCGTACCTGCCGCATGTCACTGTTCTGGCACATTAAGCCTTGGCACATATGCACACTTTTTCTGGATTTTCTTTTACGACCAAATAATTGCATCTGGCCTAAAAGTGTGTTATGACCGAGTAAATAAGAATGAGCAACGTTTGATTTGAATGGTTCATTGACTAAACAATTACAAGGAGCTTCGTGTCCTACTATATAATATACGATGGCACACATGTATTCAACTGTGTACTCTGTAACGCAATATTTCCTAACTGTGGGGCGTCCCGGTGCTCCACTAAAAATACACAGGAGCGCCTAAATGTCAGCGATGGAAGCAAGACTAGTGAAAAATTGACAGATGGTTAAAACGGGAATCCTGGGTGGCACAGCATTTTATGATAACGCATTATATAATTTCCAACTTGCCAGCATATGGCCAGGTGTTGGTGCTTCTTGATCTCAGATGCTATCACTGGACACAATACAACGTAGGCAATGTAGCAGCTTTCCATGATTTCAAAAGAAGTGTTCTCTTATCGGCTGGTGGAAATGCATCACGCCGATGTCAGTTGTGAACCAGCGCCATAAGAGAAAAATCTATATGCCATATCACAAACTTCAATTGCTTAAGGAAACAATAAATGTAAGTTGGGGTAAAACTGTTCTCATCAACATGTTATGTTATAGCGAACTATATAAATTCGTAGCGTGGTTTTGGGGGTTAAACGCCATCCTGGGTTAAAACTGCCCCACCGCCCATAATTCTCCACCAAACCACCAATTAACAGCTTATTTTTTTCCACACATTCCTTGGTTGCCACTTTTCTAGTTCATCCAGAAAATGTTGTTGAATCTACTCAACTGAGCAAGTAGTTCAATAAAAAATATTTTTAAATAAGTTGATCTTGTTTTGTTTGTCATTTAGAAAACATTGTCATGTGATGTAATATATTTAGACCTCTACGTAATCCACTTGTTATCGATAGATTATAATACTTTGTTATCGCAATCCTGTTTTTGTGGTGATCATTGTTTGGGGCAAAAGGTCCCAGGAGGATTTTATTCCTGAAAATATATTGGTAAAATATAACAAAATTATAACAAAGAATTTGCTGAAATATAGCAAATGTTTAAGAAATAGCCTACTTTACGTTTTTAGATTAATAGGTAAAACCCCCCGTTTACAAAGTTTGTCATTTAATTAAGTTGCTATAAAATAGAATCATTCTGCCCAATATATTTTTTTCTAAATGTATTTGTCTGACTATAGACATTACATTCATATAAAAATATGACCAATCATTGCTTTTTGAGTCAGAAAATACAGATTTCCCTTAAAGGGGGCATTTGAACATCTATACATTCTACTTGTAAAATACATATAATTAATTATTGTAAATCTTCTGCCCACCTGTATTTGAACTTCTGGTTAGATGCTAACTGCATTCGTTGTACTGTACTTGTTCAATGACAATAAAGTTTAATCTAGAATAAAAAAAGATTCCCACAAGTTACCCTAGCTTGCTAGTTAATCCCAAATAGGGTAACTTAAAGTATTGACATATAGTTGCAGAAAGGTGTATTGCCTGACAGAAAAGTTCATAACTTTTTATCTTATTAGGGCTTGGTTAACACATTTCTAGTCTATAAAGGCATTTGTATTATTTCTAAGGACTCTATACATCCAAGGTCTCAAATAATGACACCGATTATCATGTATATTTGCTTATTTGAGCTGTTCTTACCATAATATGGACTACTACGGTACAGACATAATGATGGTTTTCTGTATACCAACCCTACCTTTTAACAACACTAATGGATTGGCTCAAACACATTAAGAAGAAAAGAAATTGCACAAATGAACTACAAACAAGGCCAACTTGTTAATTGAAATGCATTCCAGATGACTGCCTCATGGAGGAATTGAGAGAATTGAGAGAATTCCAGTTTACAATGCTGGTGTAGTATATTGTTGTCTATATTATTGCTAAACTTGTTGCTGTATATTTTGCTTTGTATATTTCTTAATTCTTACTACGTAGATGTTGTGTTCCGTGTCACAATAATTTCATAGTGGAGGATGACTCTGTTATTCGTAGCATTTGATATATAAACTTGGAACTTTGTCATAACAAGTTGTCCAGGGACTTTGGAGGAAAAACAGCCCCACAACATGAAAGATCCACCACCATACTTCACAGTGGATATGAGGTACTTTATCATTCTGTCTACGCCAAACCCACCTCAAGCGTTGATTTCCAAAACATTGTATTTTGGTATCATCTGACTATCAAAGCTGGCCCCAATGAAGTACCAGTAACATCTCTTTACTGTAGGTGTTTGAATTTGTTGTTTGATGACAGCAAAAGCTTATTTGTGGTGACCCTCCGAATTTCCTAGTCCAAGAGCCAACTAACATCTGCAGTAACCCAGCTTTGATCCTTTGATGTTCTTTAAGAACTTGAACAATCTTCTTCACACTGTGTGCGGTCAGTATAGGCCCATGTCCTCCCCCAGAACAATTGTTAACATCTGGAGTTGCTTTAAACTTTTAAATGATTTCTCTTTTAATGGAACTGGGCATTTTAAGCTACATTCTTATAGTAATTTCCTAATTTGTGCCGCTCAACAACATTTTATCGCATTGCATTACAGTATTCTTGTTGCTTTCCCGTAGTGATGGACGACTATGCGAATATGTGAACATAAAAATGAAAAAATGATTGGTAATATATTAAATAGAAATCAGAGATTTATAGGGATGCCAATTATTGTGTCACACATGTTTTGGAGAAAAAAAATATTATTTAATGTCACTGTTCTTTTCAATCATTGTACTTCAAGGGAAGGTTTGAATTTTGTGAATATTTTGAATGAAAGACCAAGAGGATGAACAGCCAATACTTTTTTTTTCTCACACAGACATATTTATCAATGGTGCCAATACTAGTGGGGTGCACATCACTTCCAGTTGTGTGATGACAAGCGAGGTGGGGTTGGAAAGCAGCCTGTGGCAGGTTGGGAGAGATATGAGATATGAATGAGTGGGTGGTTCCTGCGAAGGATGGGGGAAGAGGGTAGGAGGAGAAGAATGAGTGTGGCCATGAGTGGAGGGCAAGGAGGAGCAGGCGGCGAGATTGAACTTGAGTTTTCAGGGGCCCTTGAGAGTCAAACCAGTATACCATAACAACGACCAACACCACTGATTACAAGGCATGTATAGTACACTGACAACCAGAGTGCATCTGTAAGTTGTCAATATTCAACCAAGTAAATATTCTATAGTTTCACCCATTTTGTAGGGTCCCGGGGTGGAAGACGCCGAGCCAGGAGCTCCGGCAAAGGCAGGGAAGCCTCCAACCAGTATAATTGAGAAAACCAGCAAACGTTGCAACTCCATGTTAGTTTTAGTATTGGTTTTAGATAGACCCCAAGCTCCACTGTGTGCCTGTTCGGCGTGGTCACCAAACGTTGATGAGTAAATTAAAACAAACTTGGTGTCAATATTTGGTTTCAATATTTGGTCTTGACCGGCATGATGTTTTTGCATCGTTTGTGATCTTAAAACCCGGAGCTCGAGCAGTTGAATGATTTCCTGTGCGAATCCTAAGTAGCGCACTATTCCCAACACAGAGCACTTCTTTTGACAAGAGCCTGAGGGAATTGGGTGCCATTTGGGACAAACCACACTAGTCTTGTGGTTGTAAGCCACTCCTTTAACCAGACGTTCCACTTCTTGCACTCGGAGTCGTGTAAAAAAATGTCAATATTTATTATGATGGACTTGATACAGTAGATAAACAGAGTTCTCCGGGAAGGCTTGGTCTGAGTGTGAAAGCATGTGTCCGTGGGGAAAAAAGATTAGTCAAGTGATTATATATATACTTTGAAGTACAAAATTATTTAAAACCATTAGATTTACGATTATTTGGTTAGTTTGAACATCTTGGTACACAGGCAGAACATTGATTTGAAAAGGTGAAACCATAAGAACAGCCTAAATAGATCAACAGTTCATCATCAATTAGACACACTGTATTTGCCAAAATAACAAAATGGGAACCCAATCACTATGTCCATCACTATATCACAAAATATTACTGTCCCTCTAACACTTGAAATTCAGTCTTTTGTGTTTTTCATTTACCCATTTTCCAGCACACAGTGGCAAATCTGAACAAAAATGCTACTATGTAATTTTATATAATCGAGCTTCATTTACCCAACCAATATATACACATTCCAATAACATGTAAAGCATTAACTGAACATATAGAGTTGAATTACTTGTTTTCTTCCTATGTTCCTTTCTAGGGTCTTTGTCAACATTTTATTGCTTACTATTTAGGGGTCAAGGCAGTGTTTCTGCATAAGTGATTCGTTATGACTCCTCATGTTTAACACATCGTCGGTTGTACAGATGCTTTTCCCGGCCAGGTGTTTCTAAACCTCTTAAAGACTAAACGGGCAGGCTAATATTTTCCAGAACCTCCCTGACAAGTTATCCCACGCTGTTTACACAAGGGATTACTTTGGATATGGTTTTTTATCTGTGTACATACATATTTCACTGTATGTGTCATTGTGTTATGCCTGGACCTTGTTAATCTAGAGTGGTCCTAAATTGCATCCTGTTCCCTATGTCATGCACTTTTTGACGGGACACCAGACATGGTATGGAGGGTGCGATTTGAGATGCACATCTTGATTAAATGGCAACGCCTAAAGTTTGATCAGTATGGGACAGAATCAACATCATCTCAGCATCAGCGTGGTATTTCCTGGAGACAAATAGTTTAAAAGCAGGCAGGCAGGTACCTGATCACACGCATTTACAGAAGAAGCAGGTGGATTGCCTGAGCAGGTGGGACTGGAGGGCATCAATAGAAGAACCATCATGACACACCAATGGGTGAAGTTGTGGATCTCTCTCCTCTACAGTGTATCTGCTGCTTACTCTAATTCTGGTAATAAAATATATTTTATGATTTGCAATGTAATGTTCAGATGGAGATGGAGATCGCCTGCTAGACTGGGCCCAGTACTTTTGACAGTTTTGACCAGGCTGGTCCAACAAGCCAGCCGGCTAGGGACATATTGTATTTTTAAAGATTGTATGTCATAGATTTTGGACCCACCTGGCCATTGCACAAGATGCTTAAGTTCCTTCACTACATAAAACCAAAATAATAAATACAATCAAAACCACATTGCAGTATTTATGCAACAACTCTTTTTGCCAAGATCAAGTTAACCAAACGGCTCTAAGGTTCTGCATAGAAACATACTAACTGTTGGACATCCTATCCGACAGTCAAAGAAAAATATAAAGTATAAAATAGTGTTTCTGTTTTGTTCCAGTTAATATGATTCCAATGACTGGAAAGATTCCAGTGATCACAGGTATGTTATATATATGATATTTTCACACTGACTAAATGAATAAACATGAATAAACACAGAAAACACTGTTACTACAGTCTTAATACTCCTTCACCCTTATAGTTGGCGTGAGTCAGTCCCACAACAGGCAGGTCTGCAGCACATGGGGTAACTACCACTACAAAACCTACGATGGGGACTTCTTCCAGCTGCCCTACACCTGTAACTACGTGTTGACTTCGCTGTGTAAAAGCAGAAGTGGCTACGAGGAGTTCAACATTCAGCTGCAGCGTGAAGAGTTGGAAGGTCTGCCCACCATCAAGAAGGTCTCCCTGAAACTGGACGGGACCTTCGTGGAGCTGGCTCAAAGCGGCATCAAAGTCAACGGAAAACAGTGAGTTGCAATTTAATGATTTGGCCAACACTCTTAGCCAGGTAATTCCGATCAGGTAGCTTGGTGGGACTGCCACATAACACTTAGTGAGTCAATGTTTACGGTCAACACTTAGTTGTCAGTTTCAGTAGGGTTGAAAAGCTGAAGTGCAAATGTTTGTCTACAAAAACAAGAATGTTTCTTTTTATTTGATTCATAATGATGGGATGTTTAAGGTGCTGTTTAAAAAGGGAGGGTTTTAAACGTTTTAAAAAGATGGGTTCTCCTGGGGTCAATCGGACTCTTTTATCTCTGGAGAGCCCGGTGAGAGGGGACACTGTTCGGTTGTTTTTGATGGCAGGGGGAAGAAGAACCAGAGGAAATGGAAGCTGAGTTAATGAGGTGCAGGTGTCATTTACCTTTTTTTATTCAAAAGGCATCTGCAGAGAAAGCAAAGAAAGGTTCCTATAATTTACAGCTGACATTCGACATTTAGATCAGTTGAAAGGGAGTGAGGGATTCAGAGGAAGAGAAGATTGATATGAGGGTTTGAAATGATGATAAATCACCTAGACATTTAATCGCTCTGTATATTTACTGAACTGCCTTTAGTCATGCTCTGTGTGTTCATTGAGTGACTGTTTAGACTACTGGAATGCCATTTCCCCTCTGATGAAAACGTAACTGTGTTTTCCCCATAGGGTCTCGTTACCATATGGCCAGTTTAATATCTTCATGGAGAGGACCAACTCCTATGTGAAGATCACAGCCAAGTTGGGTTTAGTCGTCATGTGGAACGAAGATGACGCCCTCTCAGTATGTGTTATTTCCACTAAATCTGTTAGTTCTGTGAAGTATGTGCAGTTGATTTTCCAATAGATCATTATTGACAGATCTCAACATTGAATTCCCTTGGGTACAGTTTTCAATAAGCGAGACTCATTTGGCATTTTAACTAGCCATTTAAAAAAAGATTGGGCTATACATTACTGTGGACAAAAACGCAAATACCAGTAAGTCTAGCAATAATAAAAAATTAATGCCACTAAATCTGGTTCTTTGATGACGGAAGCCAGCATTTGTTTTGCATAAATGTCAGACAGTAGCATGATTAACAGCAAAATAACTGCATTTTCATTTGTTTATATATTTTACATTATACAGAATGCTGGCCACAGTTATCATTAGTTAATTACAATGGCATGTTTTTCAACAAGAAAGGCTCAACTCTTCTGCCGTTTTACCATTAGTAGTGATTTATATTTTAGAGAGGTTTACAAACCACGGATCTCAATAGATACTGTAGCTTCAAAACTCATCCAAAATAAGAAGTACTTCCCACTGTTTAAATAGCAAGAAACAGGACATAATCAATATGATACATTAACTTATTTGCTGCTTTGGTCCTGTAAAATTGTTGGTTGTCAAAATGAGATTTGTAAATACATTAGTTAATTCGTATTTCTATTTATTTCGCAAGGCAGAAATATGCCTTAATATCCAGCTGCCATTGTCTTTCACATCGGTTTAAAAGTAACCTACTCCAGGTCAATAACTGTTGGTTCACTATGACCCATTTGTAAATATCTCTCTGAGTGTACAGATGTAACAATAATGAACTTGCAGAATGAAACCAAAGCAAACTGATTATAAGGACAACCTTATATCTTGAATATGATGTATTATGACATTATGGTAATACATACATCATGCAGTAAATTTTTTGACACTGTTCAAATTCCATCCATCCACAACATCATGTTCCAACAGAATATCAATGACTTTAAGGAACACAGCTGTAGCTCAGTAATAAAAAAAATGCCATATTTTTGTGATGTAAAAAATTTGATTAACATAAATCATGTCAGAAATTTTTCCACCTTTAATGTGACCTATAATATGAAAACTTAAATTGAAAAACAAACAACAAACAAACAAATCTTTGAGGGGGACAAATAAAATAAAATAAATCACAATAACCTGGTTGCAAAAGTGTGCACACCTTTAAAACAAATTCTTGGTTGAAGCACCTTTTGATTCTATTACAGCACTCAGTCTTTTTGGGTAAGAGTCTATTAGCGTGGCACATTTTGACGTGGCAATATTTGCCCACTCTTCTATGCAAAAGCGCTCCAAATCTGACAGATTGCAAGGACATCTCCTGTGCACAGGCCTCTTCAGATCACCAAACAGATGTTCAATTGGATTCAGGTCTGGGCTCTGGCTGGGTCGTTCCAAAACATTAATCTTCTTCTGGTGAAGCCATGCTTTTGTGGATTTGGATGTGTGCTTTGGGTCGTTGTCGTGCTGAAAGGTGAACTTCCTCTTCATCTTCAGCTTTCTAACGGACACCTGTAGGTTTTGTGCCAAAATTATTACAAAAATTCCAGGGCTGTTTACAAAATCTGGTGAACTGGATAAAAATAAATAGAATGAGACCAAGCGTTTACCGTAAATATGGGATAACAGTGTGGATTGAATGTTGGTATGCATGTGGATGAAAAAATGTTAAACATTGGCCGTAGGTAAATATATTAGGTTCGTGTGGGTAAATATATGTGGTGTGTACAATGCTTGTGGATGTGTTAGTGTAAGAAAGTGGGTGTGTCACTGGTGTGTTGATATGTGCCAGACTGTGCTGGGGGTGGTGTTTTTTGGGTGATTATACAAACAAGCACTGTGGTCCAAATGAGAGTATGTGCAAATAAATAGGTAGTCTGATGGCCCGGGGGTCATTGTGTTAAATCAACAGTAAAGCAAACGTCCCAAAAAACTGCAGAAGTCTTTTATTGTAGCAAAGAACAAAGTGCCTGTACACACACCCAGCCTAAAACTCCAAAAAGCGAGCAACAACAACATTTTGAAGTGTTATTGTGGTCCTAACTTTATATGATCTGCTATAGACCATATTTGTTGAATGGACATATTTACTGTACTGTACTTTAATCCACAGTCATTTTTCATTTGCTCTGTAGGTGGAGTTGGACTCAAAGTTCCAGAATCAGACCTGTGGGCTATGTGGAGACTTCAATGGAGTCCAGATTTACGACGAGTTCATTGTGAATGGTAAACAAAATCAGAACAGGTCTTAGGGATATTAGCTATGCTCCTGTACTGCTAATGAATGGGTGGGTTCAGTCATTGTGAATGGTAATCAAAATCAGAAAGTCTCCTGATAGAATATAAGTACACTCTTGTACTGCTCAGTACACCTCAACCATGTTTATAAAAGCCACATATTAGTTAAACCATTTACTGGAGGAGAACTATACACAGAGCAATGTAAATACAATGTCTTGGCATTAGGATTTGCTAATTTGAGGTAACTCACAGCAGGATGGCGATCAGATGGCTGGAAGATGGCAGGATGGCTGGAATGTCTCTCATGCATCACTGTACCTTTTATCAGTTAGCAGGATGGCCATCATTAACTGTAAAATCCTAGACAGACACACTAGCATATTTTTATCTAAAAGGCCTGGCAATCCTGGCAATATTTGTAAACACTTTTATAGCCCAGCAGGTCTTCACACTAGATCATTTTATTTTGATATTTTTATTTCATTTTAAATTATGGATGGGAGGGTTGCTGGTGTTTTTAAACCTGCTCTTTTATATTGTGTGGTAATGGATGACCCCCCGTCATGTGTCCGTGGTAGGGTGTGGTAATGGATGACCCCTGTCATGTCCGTGGTGGGGTGTGGTAAAGGATGACCCCTGTCATGTGTCCGTGGTGGGGTGTGGTAAAGGATGACCCCCGTCATGTGTCCGTGGTGGGGTGTGGTAAAGGATGACCCCCGTCATGTGTCCGTGGTGGGGTGTGGTAAAGGATGACCCCCGTCATGTGTCCGTGGTGGGGTGTGGTAAAGGATGACCCCTGTCATGTGTCCGTGGTGGGGTGTGGTAAAGGATGACCCCCGTCATGTGTCCGTGGTGGGGTGTGGTAAAGGATGACCCCCGTCATGTGTCCGTGGTGGGGTGTGGTAATGGTGTGATTCAGCCCGGGGGCTTCTACTGACGTAGCTAAGACGTAATCTCAGCTATCCAGGGTTTGTCCTTGGTCACTGATCACAGCACTTGTTTTGACGAACACATTGTAGAAATAGTCCTTGTATCAACCATGCACAGAAAATGATCAATAAAACAAAATGTTCTTTCTCACAGGATTTCAAATGAAGACAATCGACTATGGTGAGCTTTCAAAGATGAATGCCCCAACAGAAACTTGCACAGAAGTCCCACTTCAGGCTGACAATTGTGAAGAACAGGTATTGTCTGAAAGCTTAATCTCAACCATTCACTGCTTTAAAAACATTATTTTTATATAATAGAATAAAAGTTTCAGATACCAACATCTTCATTGTACTATCAATACGTCTTCCCCCTTCATGGTCCTCTCCTTTCAGAGGACAGCATGCGAGGGGTTCCTCACCAGTCCAGCCTTCAGTAGCTGTAAGGACCTGATTGCCACAGACTCCTTCATTGAGGCCTGCATTGCAGACATGTGTCACTGTGGCAACAGCAGCAACAGCGAATCCTGCATGTGCCAAACCATTTCAGAGTTTTCCCGCCAGTGTGCCCATGCAGGGGGTATGCCCCAGAAGTGGAGGACAGACCAGTTCTGCTGTAAGGAAATCTTTTAGATATATACATTTCCTTTTATTTTTTTGTATTGGACTGTCTGTCTTGTTGCACTTCACAGTTTGGAGCATGAAAAAAAATATTCTTCTATAGACTCAGAATTAGATATAGATTTGAGATGTCTGCTAAAGTCTGTCTGTCTGTCTGTCTGTCTGTCTGTGTTGAGCAGGGGAGACGTGTCCTTTGAACATGAAGTACCAGGAGTGTGGAAGCCCCTGTATTGACACCTGCTCCAACCCACAGGGGAACCAGCATTGTGAGGAACACTGCACTGATGGATGCTTCTGTCCTGACGGTACAGTAGACTCACTGATTCACTGATGGATGCTTCTGTCCTAACGGTACAGTTGACTCACTGATTCACTGATGGATGCTTCTGTCCTAACGGTACAGTAGACTCACTGATTCACTGATGGATGCTTCTGTCCTAACGCTACAGTAGACTCACTGATTCACTGATGGATGCTTCTGTCCTAACGGTACAGTAGACTCACTGATTCACTGATGGATGCTTCTGTCTTAACTGTACAGTAGACTCACTGATTCCCTGATGGATGCTTCTGTCCTAACGGTACAGTTGACTCACTGATTCACTGGGGAAAACCACATAATACTGTATTTCCACCTTTTAGCCCCCTTTAAGTTGTTTAATAAAACCAGAAACCCGGCAATCGTAGTTCAACGTTTTGGAAGACAGACATAAACACAAATTCTCAAGGGCCCCAACTGTGCAGATGTGTCTTAATTTTTCCAGGCTATGAGTTTAAGACAAATTTAAGACAAATACATTTCCAAGAAATGTATTTGATATAATTTCTGCTATAGAGATTAAATGTATTTTCGGCCTCTTTCCTAGGAACTGTGTTTGATGACATTAATCAGAGGGGCTGTGTAGCTGTGAACCAGTGCTCTTGTCTCCACAATGGAGTGTCTTACAAGCCTGGAGAGACATACTCTAGAACGTGCCATGAATGGTAAGCATTGCTTTACATTTACATACACTGATTTATTGTGCTTGTGTGGCTTTAGGCTTAACTGACTGATTCTCTCTGCTAGTACCTGTGAGGATGGCCAGTGGAGCTGTGTAGGTCTGGACTGTCCAGGTACCTGCTCCGTCGAGGGAGGATCCCACATCACCACCTACGATGGGAAAGCCTACACCTTCCATGGAGACTGCTCCTATGTCCTGTCCAAGGTGGGACATTAGACATTGAATTTTTAAATAATAAAAATCTTTGTTGGCACATATCACTAATTGAATTAAAATAACACAGACAAACCCAATGTTGATCAACAAGTTCTAAGGGTTTATTGCAAAAATGTCCTGGTACTAAAATAGTTCTCCTTAGATAATTTTTGTCGCTCTGAGTTTAAGGTTGCTTCAAATTACTCGCTTTACACTATATATGCTGTGCTTTCACTTAGTGTTTTGACAGGGAATCATGCTCTGACCAAGATCTGTTTTACAATTAAGACGTGTATTATTCTGATAAAAAATTTATAACTTTACTGTCATACCTTCTTCCACTTGTCCCCAGCAAATCTATGGGGGTGTTTTCACCGTCCTGGGTGACATTGAGAAATGTGGGACAACAGACACTGAGACCTGCCTAAAAGGTGTAACCCTGGTGATTCCAGAGTCCAAGGTAAGGTTTCCCCTGGGCAATGACACACACATCTGATTGTGTTTTATCAAGACATGAACATTAAACCAGTTCAAATAGTTTTTGGAAACAAGCTACTTGTTCTGACCTCCTGCTGCCATTGACTCCTATCACCATTTCACCTCAGGATTGGGTCCAGGTCTTTTCAATTCCAGTCAATTCAGTAAAGAACACTGAAATTACTATTTCATTCCATTGAAATATGAGTCTTGTTGACTTTTGTATTTTACTGGAACTTAAACAGAATTGACCCCCCCACTTTGCTTCACACTTCTGAACACCTGTAGTCTCACATTTAAGTTGAATTGCAGATGATTGTCATTGAGGCCAGTGGAACCGTCCATGTGAACAAAATGTTATCAACGTTGCCCATCATCATGGGTGAGTTGCTGGTTCATGGCTACTCAAGAATACTGATTAGGGTATGTGTTGTATGGTTTTGGTGGTAAGGAATTACTTATTTTTTATGCTATTCTCATGCATTACATTTTACTTTCCAATCATAAAAAACGTGTTGGTATTTAATGGACATAACAAAAGTTACACAACCATCCAGATTGTAAATGTTTGTTGTCTACCAGATGGTGACTAGACATTTGGTTTATTTTCCACAGAGAATGTAATGATCTTCAAGCCCTCTACGTTTTACATCGTCGTGAAAACTTCTTACGGGCTTTATCTGGAGGTCCAGCTAACACCTATAATGCAAGTGTATATCACAGCTAGCAGTTCTCTGAAAGGAAAAACACAGGGTATGTTTCTTTTGAGTTAATTCACTGTCCCCTGATAGATAAATATCATTAAGTCTTTGAGAATCCATGTTTAATTCCTATATTTATATAATAAAAATGCAACTGACATTTTTGTTGATCTCCTATTTGAATTGATCTGTTATCCTAACAAAGTTGTATATATCCTATCCAGGTCTTTGCGGCGACTTTAACAGTGTCCAAGCAGACGACTTTAGAACTATCAGTGGACTGGTGGAAGGAACTGCTGCGACGTTTGCCAACACATGGAAGGCACAAGCAAGCTGCCCAGACGTGACCCAGAGCTTTGAGAACCCATGCTCTCTGAGTGTAGAGAATGGTACTCCTTTAACCTCTTTTAAATGTACTATATCTAATGAAAACATATCCAAACGCACTTCAGCCCAGCAGAAACAAAATGAGAGTAAGACTGTGTCTTTCCTGAGGTAAATTAAGTGGACATCCATGGTGGGTATCTGGTTAAAAGTAAACTTTTGTGGATATGCCTGTGGATGCCTTTCTAGACCTCTTTTATCCCTGACCCATGCTTCATTGTACCTTCCCTCCAGTTGAAGCAGAAATATATTTTGTTTGTTTATGATTGAACGTTAAAAATGTCAGCCATCAGAGCCTTCGATTCCTTCTCGGGGGATTGTAATTTATAGACATATAGACATCTATTAAAAGGAACATTATTGCCTGGAAAAATAGTTTGCCCTGTTAAATGCTGCTCATATATTTTACAGAGAAATATGCCAAGCACTGGTGCACAATGCTATCTGATGCGGCAGGAATATTTTCTGAATGCCACAGTGAGATCCACCCAGATTCCTACCAAGCAGTAAGACAAAATAATGATTCGCATTCGTTAATAAAAATAAAAAAGTGTTTAAAAAAACATTAGTTACATGTATAATGTTAGTGTTTGACTACATTTAACTGCATAATTTACTACATTTGAATTAAAATACTGTTGCTTTTTGCTTTTTTGAGCAATATATATTTATTTATTTTCATTCACCCATCTCATATTTTTTCTCTTCACTCCCTCATCTGTAGAATTGCATGTATGACAGCTGTAACTGTGAGAAGACTGAGGAGTGCATGTGTGCAGCAGTCTCTTCCTACGTGCACGCCTGTGCTGCTGCTGGCATCCTGCTGACAGGATGGAGAAACACCACCTGTGGTGAGATCAACAACAGAGACTGAATTCAATGCTAAATAAACTATGCCAAACTATGGTAAACTCAAATGAATGCTGTTCTAAAGTAAAGTCTCCCTGACATCCTGATGTTAAAACCCTAAACTGATATTCAATGTTGAATCTCCAATCTGTTTCTACAGAAAGGTATGCTCAATGTCCAGACACAATGGTTTATGACTACGATATGACCAGCTGTGGTCGCACCTGTCGCTCCCTAAGCCAAAAGGACTTTACCTGCCAGGTACATTTACATCACTGATTACCAAAACATATAGGGAATTTGAATAGAATCACTAAGAAAATCCAAACAAATCCAACAAATGAGAAACCTAATAGTCTTCGACTGGTATAGAATACAGCCTGTTAGGGGTAACTTACATAACCACAATGCACAAGAATATCATTATAATGTGTCATTGTGTGTTGGGATGTCACACTTTCAGTAGTTAGCAATTAGTTATTTTAGGATTGTATGGAAATAAAACCTTAGGAAGCCCTGATTTGCATAGACATCTAATGTGCCAGTAGTGTTACAAAAGCCATTGCCAGGTTTGTGGTTTTGTGACGGTCAGCTTATTTACTCGGAGCAGATTAATTATTGGGGCTACGTTCCCTGAATGAGTTCATCTATAGATATTGTGTGCTGTATACAGTTGTGCCAATTGTTCCCACTAGTTGGAGTTAAAGATGTTACATTTAGTTTAGTTGTAGTAATTTAGTTGATCATCATCATCATTGAAAAGGCACATCGATCTATAATATTTTTACTCTGTTTATAATCTGTTTATTATCACTGTTTTGATGGTTTAGCAGTTGGCACACAGACTCAAAGATAGCTTTGGCTGCTGTATTGCTGTTTGCAGCTTTGTTAGTTGTTGTTGTTACAGATGTTCCGTTAAGCTCCCTGGGAATCAAACACATATTCTGACTGAACTTCAACAGGTTGCCCACGTGTCTGTGGACGGTTGTGGCTGTCCTGAGGGAACCTACATGAATGACCAGGAAGAATGCGTCCCTGCCTCACGCTGCCCCTGCTACAATGGAGACAAGGTCCTGGACCAAGGATTAACCAGTATCAATGGGGCTCCTTGGTAAGGACTTGATCCATGATTGTATTTGTGAAAAATAATTGGTACCTGCAATGCAGTCAGTTGGCATCTGTGTCAAAATGGCAGAAAATATTTTTTTGTTGCTCTAAATCAGGGGGTTGAAAAACTCATGGGGGACACATAAGACATCCAACAGCGTCTGTATGGCCTGTTAAAATTAACGCAAAATAAATGAATGTAGGTCCATTATCAATTTTACACAATTTAGTTTTTTTGTCATTTTACAGCATTTAGATTTCTCCAATGTTTAAGTTTTGATTTACTAAGTCCCTCCACTGACTGTATTGGACCCCTGGATTGGCCCATATTACCTGTTGGAAAGGTTTTAGAATATGCTATTGGTTTAGAATTAAAAATTTACAATGCAGCTATGACAGAACAGCTTTTCCAATGTATGTCCCAGCTTACGTGTCTACATTTTCGTTTCCTTGTTGATGATGTATCCTTGTTTCATCTCATGCACAGAAAAGAGTAATCTACTAATTTTTACAATTTTGTATAATAATTGTGAAGATGTCAAACTGAATTAACACCTATTGAATAGTGTAGTAACCCAAAACATTTTTAACAAATCCAACTACATTCATATTTTTGACTCTTCAAAGTAGCCACTCTTTGCCTTGATGACAGCTTTGCACACTCTTGGCATTCTCTCAATGTGGAAGATTGTGAAAATTAAGAAATAGCCTGGAATGACTAGATTTGTCCAAACATTTGACTGGTACTGTATATAAAGTGAATCTCTGGCTGACAAGGTGAATAAATGTAGGTAGACACCCTGGGGTTTACATAGACCCTTCTAATACAAGCCGCATATAAATTAAAAATATGTTTGTTTAGTTAAAATCTTGTTTAAGCTGGTGAAAGAATTATGCAACAAAATATTGGCTTTGTTTTTAGTCCCACAACAAAATATTTTGTCAGATCTCTGGTTCTCTGGCTGTATTTGTTTACTGAAAGAGCCATGCCAAATCAAGCTTAACCCCTTTTCTTGTATACCTTTTTAACTAGTTCATGCAGAAATGGGATATTAAGCTGTACTGGAGAAGTAACTCCTTTATGTGAGTACTCCTAAATTATAAACATATTTATTTGCCCAACACAGAAATACATTATTTTCTAACAAGATATTGCATTCCCTATTGAATACAGCTGACCCCAGGTATAGCATAAAAACCTACTAAATCCTACCATTGTTCCTTTCAGCTTGCAAAAGTCCAATGGTTTTCTTCAACTGCTCCAATGCTGCCCCAGGAGCCAAAGGCTCAGAGTGTCAGAAGAGCTGCCAGACACTAAACCATGACTGTGTAAGTCTACAATAGAACAGGCCTTTATATATGTTTTATAAAGCTGTACCAATAGAATGTTTCAATATTGTGGACAGCTAGGTGTAAAATAACAAAAGTCTATATTTAATTTAATATAATTGTGTGTTATAGTTCAGTAAGGAGTGCCTGTCAGGCTGTATGTGTCCTGATGGTCTGCTGTCTGATGGCAATGGAGGATGTGTCCAGGAGGAGCATTGTCCCTGTTCTCACAATGGAGTCGACTATCAACCTGGGGAGACGATTAAAATAAAATGCAATAACTGGTAATATTTTTTTCATATTTTTGTTATTGTTCTTTTGCTCAGGGTAGATAGTGATGCTGGGGGAAAAAACAATTTGCTGTGGATAATTTCAGTCAAAATCTTTCTTCAGAAGAGTTCATTGCAATTAGGACTCTCACGATTCATAGAAGAACTGAAAAAATGTTATTACAAAAAATCCTCAGTTAGATCTGATTGCCTCAAGGCTTCTATTAAAAAGTGATTGAGAACATTGAGTATGGTCTAGCAAAAAAAGGAAGACCCAGTCTGAAGTTTGGGATAATTTCACTCTAAAAAGTAAAGTTAACATGGTTGCACGTCACTGCTGCTTGACTGAACATACGTTATACAACAATTAGAACGGAAGCAGAATCAGCATGTTAGGACACCTGCTCATTCCCTACAATTTGGGGTCACTTAGAAATGTCCAGCTTTTTTAAAGAAATTAAAACAACATCAAATTGATCCAAAATACAGTGTAGACATTGTTAATGTTGTCAATGACTATTGTAGCTGAAAATGGCTGATTTTCAATGGAATATCTACATAAGTTTGCACAGGCCCATTGTCAGCAACCATCACACTCCCGTGTTCTAATGGCACGTTGTGGCATTGAGAGGCAACTCTGTAATCAGACCAGTGTCTGTATTCTTTTGGCCATCTTAATATTTTCTTTTTATGGCCAGTCTGAGATATGGCTTTTTCTTTGCAACTGTGCCTAGGAGGTCGCCTCTTCACTGTTGACATTGAGACTGTTTTTTGTGGGTACTATTTCATTAAGCTGCCAGTTGAAGACTTAAGAGGCATCTGTTTCTCAAACTAGAGCCTCTAATCTATTTGTTCTCTTGTTCAGTTGTGCACCTGGGCCTCCCTCTCCTCTTTCTATTGTGGTTAGAGCCAGTTTTTGCTGTTATGTGAAGGGAGTAGTACAAAGCGTTGTTCCAGCTCTTCAGGTTCTTGGCAATTTCATTCATTCATTCATCTTCATCCGTATATCTGTTGTCGTGTCACGGGAGCAGCAGCTCCAGCAGGTGACCCCAAATTTCCCTTACCCAAGCTACATTTGCCAGTTCTGACTGGGTGATCCCAGAGCGTTCCCAGGCAAGTGTCAAAAAAGTATCTCTCCACCTAGTCCTGGGCCTACCCCGAGGTCTCCACCCAGCAGGACCTGCCTGGAACACCTCCCTCGGGATACGTCCTGGGGGCATCCTTACCAGATGCCCAAACCACCTCAACTGGCTCCTTTCAATGCAAAGGAGCAGCGGCTCTACTCCGAGTTTCTCACGGATGACTGAGCTTCTCACACTAAGGGAGACGCCAGCCACCCTTCTGAGAAAACTAATTTAAGCCGCTTGTACCCGCAATCTAGTTCTTTCAGTCATGACCTAGCCATGACCATAGGTGAGGGTAGGAACAAAAATTGACCGGTATATCGAGAACTTTGCCTTCCGGCTCAGCTCTCTTTTTGTCACAACGGTGTGGTAAAGCAAATGCATGACTGCCCCCGATGCTCCGATTCTCCAGCCAATCTCTCTCTCCATTTTTCCCTCACTCGGGAACAAGACCCCGAGAAGTGAATGGGGGATAAAGCCTCATTCCCTACCTGGATGAGTAAGTTTCCAGCCTGTTATCAAACCCACAAATACTGAAACTGAAGATACTGAACTAGTCTAAAGAAGGCAAGTATTGATGCTTTTTTAATCAGCACAACAATTTTCTGAGGTGCTAACATAATTGCAAAAGGGATTTCATTTTTCGTAATCGCAAAATTACATTGATAATGGGCCTCTTTACGCCTATGTTGATATTCCATAAAACATTATCCATATACCTACAAAAGTAATTTACAACATCCACAATATCTACATTGTATTTCAGATTAATTGGATGTCATTGTAATGGACTGAAGCATTTCTAAGTGACCCTAATCTTTTGAGCAGTAGTGTAAGTTAATTTCACACAGTATTCTTTGCTAAATAGGCTATGGGGGTGGTTTTAATCAAGAAATTAAAAACATCTAGGTCAGTCGTTAAGCACAACCTGTGACTGGTTTACTGTGTAGGGTCAAGGTATTGCAACACCAATCATAATCAAAACACCTGCAATGTAGGATTTGGACTAATAGTATAAATGTTGTGCTTATTTTTTATCAAAAGTCTCTTTTTTTATCAGAATAACTCGATTAAGCATCAGAACAGTCAACAAAAAAACGTAATTACCAAAATAGTAATGACAGCCCTAATTGCAATATTTTAAATTTGTTTACTTAACCTGATAAGTCAGTTATGAGAACACATTGTCATTATCAATTATGATATACAGTAATTATTCAATTAAATACAGGGAAACCCATGAACAGATATGTTTGCAGGATTTAGCAGGTGCAGGTAGCAGCTTGTTAAGTTTGTTTTTTAAAGCAGCGTAATATAGTCTAACGTTTTACGCTAAAATCCTGGCGTCTTTGTATCATTGTAGCACTTGCAGTGGAAGCAATTGGGTTTGCACCAGCAATGTGTGTCCCGGGACATGCGCCATATATGGAGATGGTCATTACATCACATTCGATGAGAAAAGGTTCAATTTCAATGGAGACTGTGAATACACTCTCGCTCAGGTACGGCAATACTGATAAAATGATTGAGAACAGTACTTTTATTTACATTTTAATCCTCTACTTACTTTGTTGGCTATACGAAACTTCAAATAATAATTTAGATTAATTAATTATAGCAACATTTATTTTTCTGTATTTTAATTTAATTTATCCTGCAGGACTACTGTTCCAACAATCTAAACGGAACCTTTAGAGTGATCACACAGAACATTCCCTGTGGAACCACCGGCACTACCTGTTCCAAGGCCATCAAGCTCTTCTTGGGGGTAAGGAACACTGTTACAAGGGACTCATTAAAGCAAAATAAAACTACATTTGTTTGACTAAATTCCTGAATAATTTACTAAGATAAATAACACAAGGACAATATTAACAATATTACATTCAACTGCTGGTTGTGATTATTTACCATCCAGCTCACATTTATGAGCCCAGAGTTGTTGTATAAAAATGTGTTTTTCTTTCAGAGCAAAGAGATTATACTACAAGACGAAGTTGTGAAAGTGATGAAGCAAGAGACCGGGATTGATGTGGACTTCAAGGTCCACACTGTTGGTCTGTACATTGTTATTGAGGCTGAAAATGGCCTGATTCTGATGTGGGATAAGAGAACCAGCCTGTTCATCAAACTTGATGCTAAATTCAAGGTGAGTGGCTAGAATTGGACCATTTAAACCTTTGTTTATCTCTGTGTCAACATTGTAGTTTTTTATATAGCCGTAGTGTACTTACAATACAGCTTCGATAAATTTGCTATTTCACATTAAAACATTCTTGGGAATCAAAATCAAAATGTTATCTTCCAGAGACAAGTGTGTGGCTTGTGTGGAAACTATGACGGAAATGGGAACAACGACTTCACATCTAGAAACCAGGAAGTAGTTGTGGAAGCTCTGGCATTTGGCAACAGCTGGAAAGTATCTTCCGGTTGCCCCGATGCTGTTGACATAAAGGACCCGTGCACTGTGAGGTCGTACAGGCAATCCTGGTCACTGAAGCGCTGCAGCATCATCAAGAGTCCAGTATTTGCAGACTGCCACTCACAGGTACAGTACACACTGACCACTAGTCAGGGTTCAGATAACCAGAGCATCGTGGGTAATGCACCTGTGGTCTGTGTAACAAGCAAGGGATTGCGTTGATTAAACTAATAAATGGATGTGTATTTTCCTGTTCCGGAAAGGTGGACCCCACCCCATACCATGATGAGTGTGTCAGGGACTCGTGTGCCTGTGACACTGGGGGAGACTGTGAGTGTTTCTGTACAGCTGTAGCAGCTTACGCCCAGGCTTGTAACGAGGCAGGGACATGCATACGCTGGAGAACACCAGATATGTGCCGTGAGTAATTTACTTGTTTATTTTAAAAAGTATTTATTGGTTGGCTGACAATTGATATTCTTTTCTAATTGATTACACATTTTCACTACAGTGGCAAAATCCAAGATTAACATGTGCAAGGCAGAGTTTTCCCACAAATCTTCTTTTCAAACCCTGGCTATAATATAACGGTTTTCCTTTACCAGCTCTATTCTGTGATTTCTACAACCCTGATGGTGAGTGTGAGTGGCACTATAAGCCTTGCGGTGAACCCTGTATGAAGACCTGTCAGAATCCCTCAGGAACATGCTCAAAACAGATCCCTGCACTGGAAGGTAACTTACAATCCCTCAAAAACTTGTATTTCATTCAGACCCTTCACATTCCACAAGATAAAAGAAATGTGCATTATGGAATATGCAACAGCATAGTAAAGTCAATGTGATATAATGTGCGCGTCTGTGTCCAGGATTACATTTACTCTTTATCTTCAAAGGTTGCTATCCAAAATGCCCTTCGGGCCAGCCTTATTTAGAGGAAAGCACGATGAAGTGCGTCCCTGAGAAGGAGTGCGGTTGCTATGATGGAAATGGAAATCATTACAATGAGGAAGAGGAAATGCCTTCTGACAAGAACTGTTTTACATGGTATGATTCTATGTTAACATTTTATTATACATATATACAGAATCTTTCATACTATTTAACGGTGTGTATCGGACATATTTCTGGTAAGAGGAGTCCATGTCATCACATCACCTACTGTGGTTATCCCACCATTTCACAGATTTTACTTTCTGATAACATGCTTGCTCCTTTTACCTTATTGTGACTATATACATATTTTGCACTTTCAAATCACAAAGAATAGTTGTTAATATCCTACTGGTTCATCAATAAGGTTCGCAGGGAGCCTGGTAATTTTTTTGCAATTCAAACATAAACGTGTGAAATGGGAAAAAGGCAATCACCCAGAAATTTTTCTTACTGATTAAGCTCTTTTATTTCTTTAAAGTCGTTGCTCATCAACGAAGACCCTTTGCACCCCTGACAAGAACGGTAAGGATTTTCATTTTCAGTAGAGAGGTAATACAACCTCCAACATCGGCCTACATTAACAAGGTGGTATCGTGTCAAGATGATCACATGTTAATAACTGACAATCGTATTGCAGCTTGCAAATGTTTCCACGAGGGCAGAACATATCCATATGGAGCTACCGTGCATACAGTTAACGGGGATGGGACCTGTAGTAATGGCACCTGCACAGAGAACGGAATCACCGACATCATTACATACGACTGTGGTTGCATCTACGAGGGCAAAACATACCCTAAAGGAGCTAATTTGCATACAACTAACGGGGATGGGACCTGTACTAATAGCACCTGCACAGAGAACGGATTCACCAACTTTACATATATCTGTTCTGTAGTAGTAACTACAACCCCAACATCAACCCCTACTACTACACAAACTACAACTACAGGGACAACTACACCCCCAATATATACCCCTACAGCAACCCCATCAACTACAACTTCAATAACAACTACAACCCCAACACCAACCTCGACTGAAACCCCATCAACCACTATGACAATAATAACTGAAACCCCAACATCAAGCCCTACTACTACACCATCAACTACTTCTACAGTAACACCTACACCCCCAACACCAACCTCTACTGAAACCCCATCAACTACAACTACGATTACAACTACCACAATGTCTCCTCATACAGCCTGTCGGCCTGTTTGTCACTGGTCAGGTTGGATTGACACTCACTATCCCACACCTGGACCAAATGGAGGAGATTATGAAATTATAGATAATATTGCTAAATCTCATCCTAGTGTTTGCAGCAACCCTGGGAACATTGACTGCAGAGCCAAACTCTTTCCAAAAACTCCTTTAGGGGAGTTGGATCAAACTGTTGCATGCAACACCTCTGTCGGACTGATATGCAACAACAAGGATCAGAACGGATCGCCAATATGCTACAACTATGAGATCAAAGTCTTCTGTTGTAGTAGTGATTGTCAGATAACAACCCCTACACCATCAACTACTGCTTCAGTAACACCTACACCCCCAACATCTACATCTACTGAAACCCCATCAATTACTACTACTACAGTAACACCTACACCCCCAACATCTACCTCTACTGAAACCCCATCAACTACTACTACAGAAACAACTACACCCCCAACATCTACATCTACTGAAACCCCATCAACTACTACTACAGTAACACCTACACCCCCAACATCTACATCTACT